>NLAO01001824.1:0-56102 GCA_002370835.1 Metschnikowia continentalis | reverse complement strand
CTTTCCTTCCGCCGCCCTGCCCCGTTTTTTTTTTTCCTCCTCCTCCGCCCTGCCTGTTTTTTTTTTTTCGTCTTCGCCCCACTGCTATCCCCCTCCATTCAACTGGCCCAGTCTTTCCCCCTCCTCCATCAATCCACTGCTCTTCCCTCCTAGTCTTAGTGCTCCTCAAACTTAGCGTTTTATCTAGTGTTTCTTGTATTTCTGGCCTCCTATTTTGGTCTTGTACATAATCGACGCCGGGCCTCATTTCCAGATTTCACTCCCCTCCATTTCCGCCGCATTGCTAGCTCCACAATCCTTACCTATTGCCCTTGTCCGCCATGTCCTTGCCCGTGCAGATGGCCATGAAGTCCTCCAACATGACTCATTCGCCTGCAAACTTGCCGCTTCAGCACCAGATCCAGATCTTGCCCCACGCCGCACAAGCTCAGGCTCAGGCTCAGGCTCAGGCTCAGGCCCATGCCATGGCCCATGCCTCCTCACAGCAAACCTCCTCTCAGAACGGCGAGGTCTCGTCGCTCTTACTGGAAACGACCAGCTCCACCTGGCTTGCTATTGGTTCCTTGGCTGAGCTGCTCGGCGACTTGGAGAAGGCCTCTTTGCTGTATGAAACTGCTTTGAGACACAGTCCCAATAACCCGGACGCCTTGACCCGTTTGGCTACCATTTTCCGCTCCCGGGATCATTTCCTAAAAGCAGCTGAGCTTTATGAGCAGGCTTTGAACTTCAACCATGAAAACGGCGATACCTGGGGTCTTTTGGGCCATTGCTACCTTATGATGGATGATTTACAACGTGCTTATGCCGCCTACCAGCGGGCGCTTTACTACTTGGATAACCCCAATGTGCCCAAGTTGTGGCACGGCATTGGCATTCTCTATGACCGTTACGGCTCCTTGGAATACGCTGAAGAGGCCTTTGTGCGTGTGTTGGACTTGGACCCAAATTTCGACAAGTCCAACGAGATTTACTTCCGCCTCGGTATAATATACAAGCACCAGGGCAAGTTGCCGTCAGCGTTGGAGTGCTTCCAATACATTCTATCCAACCCGCCCCACCCGTTGACCCAACCCGATGTGTGGTTCCAGATCGGCTCTGTTTTGGAGCTGCAAAAGAACTGGAACGGTGCCAAAGAGGCATATGAAAAGGTTTTGGAGGTCAATCCAAACCACGCCAAGGTGTTGCAGCAGTTGGGCTGCTTGTACTCGCAGGCTGAGGCCTCGCCGTCTAGCTCGCCCGATACCCACCTGAGACCCTTCAAACAGGACTTGAACATTGCCTTGAAGTACCTCACGCAGTCCATTGACATTGACTCGACCGACGCCCACTCGTGGTACTATTTGGGCCGGGTGCACATGACCCGTGGAGACTTCAACGCAGCATACGAGGCTTTCCAACAGGCCGTCAACAGAGACTCCAGAAACCCTACGTTCTGGTGCTCTATTGGTGTGCTCTACTACCAGATTTCGCAGTACCGTGATGCCTTGGATGCCTACACCCGGGCTATCCGCTTGAACCCTTACATCAGTGAGGTGTGGTACGATCTTGGTACCCTTTACGAGACTTGCAATAACCAGATCTCCGATGCTGTGGATGCTTACCGCCAGGCAGAGAGGCTAGACCCGGGCAACCCTCACATCAAATCCCGTCTAGAACAGTTGATCAAGTACCAGCAAGACGGAAACACCCACCCTCCACAACCTCCGCCAGTCAACCAGCAGCCTCGGTTGCCCCAAGGTATGGTATTGGAAAGCACGCAGCAGCAGGCCACGCCGGGGCCTCAGCAGCTCCATCAAGGTCCTCAGCAACTCCATCTGGGCCCTCCTCCTCCACAACAGCACCCCAGTCAGCCCATGCCGTACCACCAGCAACTCCACCACACGGCGACAGCTCCTCCAGCCAGCCTGCAAGTGGTGCCACAGCCATTTCAGCCTCTGCACCCAGTGCAGCAGATCACCCACCAGGGACCTCCGCAAAACCCTGCACCTCATCCAGAAACCGTTTCTCATAGGCCTTCGCCGCAGCCACAACTACGTCAGGAAGCTCCTCCGGCCCCTCTCAACAGCAATGGGGCTAAGGTCGAAGTTCCTGCAGTCAACCTCGATAAAAGCACCAAAAACGGCTCGATTAAAAGAGATCTTGATCAGAAGTCAGACTCTAAGGTTGTGAAGAAGCCCAATACCGAGGGGTCTGAGAAACCCGTATCGGAAGAAGCCTCAGTTAAGCCTATGAGTGGGCCTGCAAATAGTGCTGAGGACAATGCAAGGCATGGGACAGCTCCCACCGAAACAGAAAGCACTCCCAAACCCGCCAGTGAAGAAACAGTCAAGGTAGAGGTGGCCGCGCCAGCACCGGTGCCAGCGCAGGGAGCAGAGCCCGAAGAAAAAGCCAAGAGTGAGGAATCCGTCACAGCCAAGTCCAAGACCGCATCGCCTAACCCTAAACCTCTTAATCTAGAGAGAAGTGCGGCGGAGCCTGTGAACATAGCAGACGACGATGACGAAGAGGAGGATGAAGAGGGCATTGCGCCCGAGCCTCCTTTGAGAAAGGTCGAAGAAGATGAGAACTACGATGACGAGTAGTGTTGTGAATGAGTCCAGTGATGTCATAGACCTTACAATAGATAAACACTGCAGTGAGCGTAGAAGACTATGAAGGACAGTCCAGGCTTTATGAAGGACAATTCTATGTAAATGCACCGGGGAAGGAAGTCTTTTGGGGCTCTTTCTCGGTCTTAATGATCGTAAGGTCCGATAGTTGTCTGCATTTCTGGTAGCACAAGAACAAGTTGGACGCATCCTTGGCCACGGCCAATATGCCCATGGCTATTAAGTTCAGTAAGAACGGTAAGTCCGATACCGACGAAAAGTAAGGCACAGAACGAAGCCCCAAGCACACAGCCTTCCCTAGGTACGACGCCATAAACGGCCACATTACTGTGGTCACAAACGTCACCACCCCCAGCCTCACCAAAAGCGTATCGGAGTAATCATGCACTAGACATGCCTTGGACTTGTAGAGCATGTGAAGCACCTTGCAGTGGAGGTAGGTGTAGAGGTGTTTTTCCTTGAGGAGCATTAGGATGGAGTTCAAGGACCAGGATTTTTTTGCATGGTTGATTTTGGCACCCAACAAAAGGGAAAGCCCTGAGATCCGTGACTCCAACGTCTCTAGACGGGCGTAATCCTTGGGGGAAAGAGAGTCGGCCAAGTCTTTGGGGCGCACTGCACGGGCCATGGAGAAGTGCACCCTGTTGAATGTTTCCCGGTATAAGATATCGTAGGCCCATCTAAAGGGGACCACCAAGGCCACCAAGACCGAGGGACTGGTCCAATTGATATTCTGGAGCAAACGACGGCTCTTTAAGAGATCCATTAGAGAGATACCGTTTGGATGCAGAAACACAGCCTTAGTATTTCTCCATAAGGATTTGACCAACACGTGGTTTCCCAATGCCGATAAAAAGTTACATATAAGTAATTCATTGAAGATCTCGGGCCACATAAGTCCTCTGCGTCGTTTAAAGAGGCAGTCCATGAGCAGCAGGCCTCGCATGCGGTACATAATCACGGGAAGAAGCGAGATCTGGTGCAACTTGACCTGGTTGGATGCCGAAGCCGCCAGGGAATTGGACCATGCAGACCCACCAACAGGCAGAGGCCTTAGCGAGTCCAAGAATCCAGGTGACACTGATCTCACCATATTAAGGCCGCATACCGTTAGGCCAGTCACACCCACGGAAATTATACCTGCACTAGCACCCAAGAGACCCAAGGCTATGGTGGAATACAGGGCCATGTCGACGATTTTATCACGGACCAAGGCATTGAAGCCCAAGACAGTCAGGCCCTTGAGTTTGAACTCGATTTTGCTCTTGCACTGTGGACATGGTGTAGAGAGCTTCCACAGATTGTGTGGGTTGGCTGATGCTCCATTTGTTCTTGTTTCAGCCACTCCTGCCCCTAGTAACGATACCCAGCGTGCACGCACCGTGAACCCAAGTATACTAGGCTCGTTATCGGTATCGTTATCGGAATCAACACTTATAGTGTATGGAGAGGAATGAGCGTTAGGGTCCGGGCCCAGAATCTCCCGCTCGATCTTAGAAAACGATATGGAGTTGATATAGTCAATGAGGCATTTGCGGTGAGTCACCAATTGGCATGTAGAGCACGGCTGGAGGAGGTCCTGGGCATCTTTAAGTGTACCGAACGGCGGTACCTCCGAGTCTCCTCCCAAGCACAATGCACAAGTCTCGGACATTTTGAACTATGAGCCAGTGTAGTAATTAGTGTGTGGTATTTGGTGTATAGTGTATTGGACACTAATTAGTCCGTAGTATTTGGTGTATAGTGTATTGGCCAGGATTTTGTGTATAGTGTATAGTATACTCAAAGTATTGATCAGTGTATTGCAGTATGTAGTGTATTGTAGTGTATTGTAGTGTATTGTAGTGTATTGTAGTGTATTGTAGTGTATTGTAGTGTGTAGTATGACTGTGTGTAGTATGACTGTAGTGTGAGAGTGAGTCTGGGGTGCGCACATGACGCGGCATGCCGGTAATGCGAAAATGGGGTTACTAAGCCACGGCTTGCCGGTTTAGACTTTAGCGTGGGAACGTTCACCATTGTTTTCATTCACTATTGTTTGGTGAATTGAAAGGTGTGATTCCGGAAATAGTGTGTGTGGGGTAGTTGTTTTGCGCAGTCCTTGTTTTGGCTGATTTTTATTTTTATTTTTTTTGGTGATTTGATTTGGTCTATTCTTGTCATTTTATCGTATATTATATGTTTTTCGGTATATTTTCGCTGAATGGGTGCAACATTTGACCAAAGTGTGAATGCACCATTACCACCCTTTTTTATGGTACTGAAATCACATGTTCCCAAAATCCCACTCAATGTTTTTTTTTTTTTTTTTTTTTTTTTTTTTTTTTTTTTTTTTTTTTTTTATTTTTTTTTTTTTATTTTTATCTTTTGATAAAGGGTAATTTAGACTCTAGACTTGTAATATACACAGTACTAATTGCCTATCCACACGTTCTTACAATAACTATTAACTTTAGAACTTCCATGTCCATTTATTACTTACCATAGTGTATATTCTAATACACAGTCTATTACTACCCATACTATACACCATCGCTATCTCTTACCATCAATAATGTACAACCATAACGTACAACCATAATGTACATCTGTAACTATTCCACAGTATGTTAATTCACGGTGGGTTCCCTGGGCATTGTTCTACGGAGCGATTGTTCCACAGGGACATTGTTTGACAGAGATATTGTTCAACACAGAGATTGTTTGACAGAGGGATTGTTCCATTGGGGGAGGGGGGATTGGCATGATGTCATTGCATGATCATAGCATGAATGGTCAACTTTAAATTGATTTTGATATTGACTCATATATCTCCACCGCATAACTTCAATCTGATTTGTGGTGCTGACCTGTGATCTTAACTTGTGTTGTTGGCTTGACTATTTCTATCCAGTCCAACTAATCCTGTAATGTCTATTACTAACCAATAATACATCTAATAATATATCTAACAATATAATAATCTAATATATCTAATAATCTAACAATATAATAATCTAATAATATAACAATCCAATAAAATCTATTAATCTAATAATATCCATTAATATGTGCTCATGAGGTCTATTGATGCATGATACAATTACCTGGGACTTGAGACTATATACATAACAATTTGCTCATGCATCCTTGGCCACTTCCGGGACTGAATTTACGCTCATATCCGTTTCCCCGAATCCAACCACTGTCTGTCCTATAATAATTTATTCACTACTACTCTGTACTACTACTCTGTACTACTACTCTGTACTACTACTCTATACTACCATTGCTATAGTGCTGAGATACTTGACTTTGACATAGTCATTATACCAGGCAAATCACAATTGGAAATCGATAGCGAGCTAAAAAAAGCAGACGAACGGAATCACTGCAGCAAGACCGCTTTCCCCAAGCACCATACAAGTACTGTCATACAAGATAGCACTATTATCAAGGTAGTCTTTCTAGACACCCGAATATTACCATAAAAAGGTCTACTAGCATACAGTAGGGCCAGATCTAGTTTCTGAGTATACTTCTAAGTAGAATCTATACTCTTCATACTATGTCTAACCTATAGTCCACCGTATTACAATTACTAGTTCCATACTAGTTCTATACTACAATCACCAGTTCTGTTAGATTCTGGTTACGTCCAGTACTCTATTTTGTTTGTTTTGTATGTTTATTTGCCGATGTTTCCTCAAAGAGAAACCATCGCATCTTATATAAACTAATCCGGCATAGAGGAATGGAGGTCGTATTGAAGGCCGAAGGCTGCCCAACATCTGATTGACCAGTACAGGGTTTCAACATTCACATAGGTAGTACACTACCCATGGTGGGTCTAACAAGTTCTATGCTACAATATACTTCAATATACTAAATTATACTGTACTACAGCATCACCTTTACCTGACTATCTTTTCTACTCACTGTATAGACTACTCATTGTATAGACTACTCACTGTATAGACTGCTCACTGTATAACTCACTGTATAGACTACTCACTGTATAGACTAATGTGACTACTATATGAATTGTGATTAAGACATTTCTGAGACTATTGCTCTTCTAAGAAGTATGTCTCCATGTCCACCACCAAACCATGAACACATCCACTAACCACTCACTACTTTATACTCACCACACTCCTACTACTCTACTACTACTACTCTACTACTACTACTCTACTACTACTACTCTACTACTACTACTCTACTACTACTACTCTACTACTACTACTCTATTTCTATACTTTACTATTCACCACTTACTACTCTACTACTCACCATGTTCATTGGCTACTCATTCAAACTTATTCATCACTTGGTTGGACTTGAATACTCAAGTAAGAACTATTATACTACTTCAATAGACTCCAGGTTACTCAGTATGGGATAGAGAAGTATATTTGAGCCACATTAGTTATTACACTAGGTAAGTATACAAGTGGAGGTCCATAGTAGTTTATTGTTAGACCTACTCCATCACTTATCTTACTCTAGTAATTCCTACTCTCCACTAAATACACTTCTACTACTTAAATCTACTGTGCTGTACTACTGAGTCTATACTAAGTCTGTACTACTGAGTCTATACTATTGAGTCTATACTAAGTCTGTACTACTGAGTCTATACTGTTGAGTCCATACTATTAAGTCTATACTAAGTCTATAGTGTTAAGTCTATAGTGTTAAGTCTATAGTGTTAAGTCTATAGTGTTAGGTCTATAGTGTTAGGTCTATACTAAGTCTGTACTACTGAGTCTATACTGTTGAGTCCATACTATTAAGTCTATACTAAGTCTATAGTGTTAAGTCTATAGTGTTAAGTCTATAGTGTTAAGTCTATAGTGTTAGGTCTATAGTGTTAGGTCTATACTAAGTACTAAGTCCATACGGTTATAGTCTCCTCTGTACCCTTAATACTGTCCGTACTCGTACTGACGTTCTGATTCTGACGTACGATAGTGACATACTATGATTAATCTGTCCACGTACTCAGTGTTAGAGGTTCAATGCCTGGGCGGTCCGGATGCCTTCCGCAAAGTGGAATAAACGAGAGTCCACGGCCACGTCTTCAGTCCGACACATGTGTACCAAGCCATCGTACAACTTGGAAAGAGGCAAGGTAAACACCTCGATGAACTCGCCGTCCTCCAACTGTGGCACCGGCGCCGGATTCTCCGAAGCTTCGATATCCACCGTCACGAGCGACATGTTGGCGTTGGTCAAGCCGGGGTCGCTAAAGAGCACCGGTTGTGATTGCTGGCTGACCGTGCCCTTGTAGCCAGTCTCCTCAAGCAACTCCCGTTCGGCTGTGGATTGGATACTCTCATTGGGGTCCACCAATCCTGCTGGCATCTCCACCACCACTTTTCCACAAGGCGGCCGGAACTGTTTCGTCAATACAATGTACTTTTCATTACCATTCTTGTCATTGATCTTGTTATCTTCTTCACTAGTGCTGTCACCAGTATCACCATTCTTATGGGTGTCACTATCCTTGGTGTTGCTGTGGATGATGGCGAGAATGCTGACGGCGTCAATGCCGGTTGTTTCAGACCGAGTGGTCCGAATGGCCATCTCCCACACCCGGGGCCTGCCGTCGGGATCGGTGTAGTTGATCTTGCGCGTCTGGATCCAGTTGCCCTGGTCCATGGGCTCCACGGAGTTGACATACGCCTTGAACGGCGAGTTCTTTGTGGTCATCCGTGGGCTCACTTTGAGATACCGAGCAATTCGAAGAATCGTGCAATCTGACTGAGGCACAGTGCGACACGAAGAGTGAGAGTCGTCAAAAAAGAGTGAGAGTCGTCAGAAAAGAGTGAGAATCGTCAGAAAAGAGTAGTGAGAAGTGAGAAGAAAAGAGTAGTACTGACCAGTGAGAAATGGGAAGTGAGAAGTGAGAAGTGAGGAGTGCGAGACCGCTGATCCGTTGAATTGGTTTCTGAGTGCGAGCAACAAGTTCTACGCACCTTATTATTCACTCTATTCACTCTATTTCCATCCACGCACCTATTCATTTACTGTCATTCTCCACGCACTGTATTCACATTCTCCACTGCCATCCATTCTCATCTCACCACACTAACACACATATTCCATACACACACACATTCCATACACACATATTCCATAAGTCACCTCCCATATCACACACATTTATTCCTCCACATATATTCACTTTAGTATCAGACACTTAATTGAGTATTGACCGATTGACTGATTGACTGATTGACTGATTGACTGATTGACTGATTAATTAATTGACTGACAGATTGACTCATTGACTGATTAATTAATTGATTTCTTAAAAATCTCCTGAATATTTTGAATACTTCTGATTGTCTGAAACAAATACCTCTTTATGTCGGACGAACTCGATGCCATTCGGTCGCAGATCCAGAATCACCTCGTGGATCTGGGTAACTACGACACCATTTCGCAGCTGTTGAAGTTGAAACTATACGAGTCCGGCTGGCTAGATCGCGTGACAGTGTTGGCGGCCAAGGAGCTCGCCAGTCAGCCTGCGGATCGGCCCATGAACTTTGACAACCTCTTCAAGACCTTGAAGGAGAAGGCTCCACAGATGATCCCGTCTTCTGTTAAGGAGGAGACTTTGAACCAGATCAAGGATTACCTTAATGAAACGATTTGACCTCATAGTCTTTATCTAAGTCATATCTTCAAATTATATCCATAGGTATCAGAAGCTCTTTTATCAAAAGCTCCTTGTATCAGAAGCTGCTTTTATCAAAAGCTCCTTGTATCAGAAGGTCTTTTACCAGAAGCTCCTTTTATCAAAAGCTCCTTTTATCAGAAGCTCCTTGTATCAGAAGCTCCTAGGCATCTATGTTCATACACAGCATACATAGCTATAGTCATATGTAGCCTTAATCATATTATTCCTAAACAAATCTAGTTCTATGCAGATTTATATTATTTGGTATATAGTATTTGGTGTAGCTATGGTTCAGTTATGATGAGCTCTATGGTGAGCTCTATGATGAGCTCTATGGTAACATATAGCCTGAGGTCATGAATAACTACACAGTAATGGATTTTTATGGTAATATTCTAAGTCATATAAATAAGAGTATATCCCTATAGTCATACATAATCTAAGTAATATAAGTTCTATGGTCATATAGTTCTATGGTCATATAGTCTCATGGTAGTATATATTCTATAGTATTATGTTCTATAATATTATGTTCTATAGTATTATGTTCTATAATATTATGTTCTATAGTATTATGTTCTATAGTATTATGTTCTATAGTATTATGTTCTATAGTATTATGTTCTATAGTATTATGTTCTATAGTATTATTTCCTGTAGTATTATTTCCTGTAGTATTATTTCCTGTAGTATTATTTCCTATAGTATTATTTCCTATAGTATTATTTTCTATAGTATTATTTCCTATAGTATTATGTTCTTTAGACGTCTGGAAACCTAAACTTGTATTCGTTGATGGTCCCTCAAAGGAAGTCAAAGGAAGAAACCACACCAGCTTATATAATTAAGAAGAGAAACGTGGCATCGAGAAACTCTCCACCAGAACAATGATGATGGTAACTGCAAAGTCCGTATCAAGCCCATAATAGTACTAAGTACATTAATGGCCTGGTTATTGTAAGGATCAGACCGAGTAGGCTTCATAATGCCTCTATGTGTAGTGTCCTATCTATAGTGGATCTAACATATAGTCCTTCTTAGTAATTGTTACACCAACCATATGTAGTACCCTAACTATTGAGGTATTTTGAGCCTACACTGTCTAATCCTAACAATGGCCACTTCAAGACGCTGCGGCCCAACATCGTACGATATTGGGACGGCATTCATCGCCATTGTTCTCGGGCTAAGCCTCCCAAGCCCTCTCCTCTAAGAGTATTCAAGTACCTTAGAATCCTTAAAGGGCAGAATCATAGGCGAATGAACATAGTAACCAGAGTACTTGGCGTAACGGGAGTATAACAGTAATATAAGTTCTATGGTAGTACATATTCTATGGTAACATAAGTCATATATGTTCTATGGTATATATTTCTGGTGTTTTATTTAGTGGTAATACATATTCTATGGTAGTACGTTTTCAGTGGTTATACGTTTTCTATGGTAGTATATAGTCATAATGCTCTATGGTATATACTTCTAGATCCTTATAAGTTCTGTAAGACCGTCCTCAGTCACAAGTTCTATAGTAGTATATGCTCTATGGTAATATAAGTTCTATGGTAATATAAGTTCTATGGTAATATAAGTTCTATGGTATGTATAGCCTACATCCAAATGTTCTATAGTCATATAGCGTACAGTCACAGCGTAGTCTTAAGTTCAATGGCAAGATGTTCTCAGACCTATGTTCTATGCCAAGATGTTCTCAACCCTATGTTATATGGTAATAAGTCCTATGTTCTAAGTTCTATATTTTTCCTATGTTCTAATTCCTGTGTCCTTTAGTAGTAGTATAAGTTTTTTGATCTTGTAGTGAGCCATATTTCCATGGTATATAGATCTATAGATAAATTCTATACTAGTATAAGTTCTATGGTAATATATCTCTCAGTGTTAGATCCGCCATAGGCACGGCCCTTCCTATGAAGGTATTATGGAGCCTCTCAGTCCGGTTGTTACAATGGCCATTGAAAATGCCGTGTCATGACCATCGTTATATGAAGTACTATGATGGTCCTTTTGAATAATTTGGAACAATCCTTACCATTGTTCTGGTGGAGAGTTTTTCGGTGCCACGTTTCTCTCAAAGTATATAAGCCACTCTGGTTCCTCTCTTTGAGGAACCATCAACGAATACAAGTTTAGGTAAACACACGTTATAAAGAACATAACACTCAGTCCTATGTTCTATAGTAATATAAGTTATTTGGTATTGTATAGTTCTAAGATATAGTTCTTTGGTATATATTCCTAAATTCTATGGGATATGGTTCTATAGATAATTTCCATGGTAATGTATGTTCCATGATAACTCATATAAGTTCCATAGTCATATGTAATACTCATCCAAGTCATAAACTCTATGATATACGCTCTATAGTAGTACAGTACTGTGTTCATGCTCTATGGTCATGCTCTATGGTCATGTTCTATGGTCATGAATGAGAGTTTGGTAGTTACCAATATACTCCCCAATGAACATATACGGAAACAAATATAAAAGGGTCATAATTTTTATACTTCTACTATATGCTTAGAATTCCTTTAACTCTTGATTTGGTGAAAAGTATAACTCTTTAGGGCAGTTTTGTTTTCCAGGTTATGAGCCCTGTACTCATAGTTATGAGCCCTGCAACACATTCACCACCAATTCCAAATTAACCACTATTTCAAAAAAAAAATAATATAGACTAATCAATGTCAGTATTTATTTCACATTTCTTCCACATCTTTCAATACCTATATATTAATCTATATAATACTATGTCATAGAAATAATGTGCTATAGTAATAATGTGCCGTAGTGTATGTCCTATATGCTAAACTGGTACACTCGCAGCCTATCCGCGGCCGTCTAAAAGCGCACTCAGCAACAATACATTAATCGTGAATGTCTACGCACTAAATGCACCGTTTACCACTCAAAATACAAGATCTACACTACCAGATCTACACACTATCTACACTACTAGATCCACACACAATATCCACACACAAAAACTAAGCTAAATAAGCGTATAGATTTAGTAGAGTATAGTAGTCTGTAGTCTGTAGTCAGTGGCTTATGGTAGTCAGTACAGTCGAGTAGTCAGTACAGTCGAGTAGTCAGTACAGTCGAGTAGTCAGTAAGCCGAGTAGTCAGTAAGCCAAGTATAATACTAGTAGAGTATAGTAGTCACTTGCTTATGGTAGTCAGTAGTCGAGTAGTCACTTGCTTATGGTAATCAGTAGTCCAGTAGTCCTTAGCTTAAGGTGGTCAGTAGTACATCCCTTCGACCAAATCCCATCTTCTAGAGTAATACGATATATCTAATTCCAAAGTAGTACTACTAGTATCATGGCACCACTGCTAATATAAGACCAGCACTTGTGACGTGGTACTTTCTCTCTTTTTTTTTTTTTTTTTTGGATTGGATCGTTTGGTAAGAGTATCTTCAGATTCACTTCACGTGATGAAAATAAATAAAAAAATCATCTGTTTGTAGTACATATCGAATTAGAAAATAACTAGTACCGTGTGCGTGCGCAGTCTCTACACTATGCTCATTTACATACATACATATAGACATAGACATGCAGGCAAACATATATAGAGATCAGCCGTATATACACCACTACACCACTACATCACTACACCTCTACATCACTACACCTCTACATCACTATATACCTCTACATCACTATATACCTCTACACCTCTAGACCACCATATAGCTCTACATTTATAAATTGCATACATAAATGGCATATTGAAATTGTATATATCTGCATTTATTACTTGGATGTATTATTTGGATGTATTATTTGTATGGGGTGCCTACATATAACGCACCCGTGCACCGGGCCTCACCCAATCACCACGCACTTTTTTTTGCTGATTGCCTAGGAAAATTCCGCAGACTTAGACCTCCCTCTACCAACACCTACTACTCCACCCCACAATGCTAGCCCTGAGTGTCAGAACCCTCGCCGCAGCAGCAAAAACAAATCACAAGGACGTGGTGCTCCAAACCCTGCGCCTAGCATCGTCCAAGGTCGGACTCCCCGCCAAGGACTTGACCCCCAAGCCTATGGAGACCAACTTCCCCTTGATGTCACAGAAAACCGCGTCGGCGCCTATTGACTATGCGTTGACGTCATTGGATGCCATTGCCATGTGGGCCCGTAAATCGTCCTTCTGGCCCGTGACTTTTGGCTTGGCCTGTTGTGCTGTGGAGATGATGCATGTGTCCACGCCAAGATATGATCAGGATAGATTGGGTATTATTTTCAGAGCATCTCCTCGTCAATCGGATATTATGATTGTGGCCGGTACTTTAACCAATAAGATGGCTCCTGCTTTGAGACAGGTGTACGACCAGATGCCCGACCCCAAGTGGGTGATTTCCATGGGCTCGTGTGCCAATGGAGGAGGCTACTACCACTACTCGTACTCGGTGGTAAGGGGCTGCGACCGTGTTGTGCCCGTGGACATTTACGTGCCTGGTTGTCCTCCTACGGCCGAGGCCTTGATGTACGGAGTGTTCCAGTTACAGAAAAAGATGATGAAGACCAGAGTCACGCGCTTGTGGTATAGAAAGTAGGCTTGCCTATTTGGATATTCTGATAGCTTAGGCTATTGCTTGCATTGTATAGTACTCATACACATAATGGTTACAGGTGTTTAGTATACTGAGGGAGGTTGTGCTGGTGTCTGTTTATGGGGTTGCGCACGACCCAGGTCATCCAAATACCTCATACCCGACTATCTATCCCGATTGTTTTTTTAAAACACATTCATGGTGCCATATTTATTCTAGTGGAGGAATAAGACATATACAGTCTACTAGGTCTCTAAGAATGTAATCTCTTGACCCACCCTATACCATTCCATTCCTATTATATCCTATTTCACCCTGTTTTTACTATAACCTATTCCTAATTTTATTATAAAATGTATGTTAGCATTGGCAGTATAGAGTAGTATTAGGATTGGGGTCTTTGTTAGTAGACTAGCACATAGTAAAGATTGCTATTGAGTAGGTCTCACTGTGAAGTCAATTTTATGGGTCTGATGTTACCAGCTCTTCAAACGTGTTTGAAGTAGAAGGTCATGACTATGGGAACACACCAGTACAGTAGGGAGAAAATAATGTGGGATTTACTTCCAAGAGGACAAAAGAATGTTCATATGCAGGAAGTAGTAGTCAGTATAACAAGTAGTAGTCAATCTGTAGTAGTTAACCCAGTAGTAGTTAACCTGTAGTAGTTAACCCAGTAGTAGTTAATCTGTAGTAGTTAACCCAGTAGTAGTTAATCTGTAGCAGTAAGTCATAGGCAGTAGTGAGCACTAGTGAGTATTAGTGATTAAGGAGTATAGTGAGTAGTAGTAAATTATACATAATAGTAGTCAGTTAGTCATTAATAGTATCAGTTAGTTGGTCAGTAGTAGTGATATTCTGTTACATTAATTTTTTAAAGATGATGCATTCCACCAACCAATGAATCCAATGAATTCAGTGAATCCAATGAATACGTTTCTTTCATAATTGGGAATAGTATTAGCCAATCTCATGGGAATGGATTCACGTGCGCACTCCACTGATCTCTACATCCACACATCTTCTCACCATTACACCTTCCACTTTCTTTTACTTTATTGAAGTAGTCAAGATAGAGTAGAAGATTCTTTTATATTACATCAGTACTATAAAAGTGGTCAACTCACAGTTTATCACCAAATTACGCCTCACCAAATCACACATCACCAAATCACACATCACCAAATCACGCATCACCAAATCATAGTTCATCACCAAATCATAGTTCATCACCAAATCATGGTCCAATCCACCACTTATGTTAAAATTGGCAAACAGTATTGATGGTTAGTTCGACTGAATACTACTCAGATTTCTTATATTCACAGATGGTCATGAATAATATCTGACTGATTACCTGACTGATTACATGGCTGATTACCCCACACAAACTCACAGTCTTGAGTCAAATTTATACATCACCGTTGGAATCTTCAACTAGTAGTAACATTCAGGAAGATAAATCAACAAAAAAACCATGTTGAGAATTGCTTAGTAGTCAGTTGTATTGCCAATCTTTGACATAGGGAAGAAAGTGGCTTTTTAATCCGTAGAGTTCACGGTCAAAGTGTCAGTCATGAGAAAAGACTAGAAAGGAAACTGGTCATTGAGGTCTATAGACCACGATTACTTGGGCTCTGTACTTCTATCCCTGTACTTCTGTCCCTGTACTTCTGTCCCTATACTTCTGTCCCTGTACTTCTATCCCTATACTTATATTCCTGTAGCTATGCTATTACTACTCTCTTTATTAATCAAAATCTCATTATTTTTAATATACCTCAATCTCATAAGCGTGGGAGAGTAGATGGGCTAGTATAATATAGGTAGAAGACCACTATTGCGAGTCATCACTAAAGAGTAGAAGATTTAGATAATGTAAGACCTTTCCCTTGCTCTCTCCATCATACTTAATGTCTCTACCCGTTTACCTAAACTGCCTATACACAATAATTTACTATAGCACCACCGTTGGACACTATACATATAGTATTTTTGATATATTTTTTTACTATATTGTTTTCATAATTTTTTTAATAAATATTTATTTCTGGTCATGGTCTTAGTAATGACCAGTAAAGTATTTTTAGCCACTCTGTTCTAGAACTTTCATTATACGCTTAAAGTTCTGACAGATAAGAAAAACACAACCTGCATATAACCCACTCTGTAGGCCGTCTAGAAAAATATGTCATTGTTCAAACCTAGTTCCCACTGACATTGTTCAAATTTATGTTACGTACCATTAAAATTCTTTACACGTTTTTATGCGTCTGTTTAATTTTGGTTTGTGAAACACTGTAAACACAGATGATAAACTCATATAACTACAGAGAACTACAACTGTTCCATGTATTTTTTCCTCTACTCCCTAAGTTTTCTTCTACTTATTCTACTCCTTTCAATTTACTCATAATTAACTCTTGTAAAAAAATAGGCTCAGATAAACTCATGTTGCAATTAAATTAAGCTCATAATGTAACCATAAGATGTACTCCCGGACGGCTTATACTAACCCAACCTTGTATATTCCTGTCTACTGTCATTGTAGTGCTGTATACTATACTGTGATATGCTAACCACTGTTTTCGGGTCTAGTGACCTGACCAAGAAGAGTCATTGTGTGTGGATGTAAGCTACTTGGTGGACCTACACCTTACATTGTACTAGTACTACCCATACTCCATACTCCATACTCCATACTCCATACTCCATACTCCATATTATTCCTAATCCTAGTACTACTACCATACCATACTTTACCATACCATAATCTACCATAGTATACTCTACTGTATGATACCATACTATACCATACACCACCACACTATACCATACTATACCATACTATACCATACTATACCATACTATACCATACTATACCATAATATACCATACCATACTATACCATACTATACCATACTATACCATACTATACCATACTATACCATACTATACCATACTATACCATACTATACCATAATATACCATACCATACTATACCATACTATACCATACGTATTGCAATACACTGTAGCATACCATACTATACCATACTATACCATACTATACCATACTATACCATAATATGCCACACTAGACAGTATACTACAATTTACTATATTGTACCATACGTATTGCAATACACTGTAGCATACCATACCATACTATACCATACCATACTACACTTTACTGTACTATACGTATTGTAAACCACAGTAGCATATTAATTAATAAATGGCTTTGTTTGATAGAGCATTGAGCCGAAGTTCCCATCTATTGGATTATGGCAGAATGCCTCTAAGTTAGAACCCATGCTAGAAGTAATGATGCTTTAGAAAAGGTTAATGTAAGCTGTAAAGCTCGAGACCATATAGTGAATAATTCTGGGATAGAAATTTCTACTGTACTCTACCATACTATACTCTACGATACTATCCTATACCATACTATCCTATACCATACTATATTCTACCATACTATACTCTACCATACTATACTCTACCATACTATACTCTACCATACTATACTCTACCATACTATATTCTACCATAGTATACTGTACCATACTATATTCTACCATAGTATACTGTACCATAGTATACTCTACCACACTATCCTATACCATACTATACTCTACCACTCGGCTAAGTATATTGCGCTATTACTTTGACTAAGAAGTTTGAAGGCTCAAAACATATTTTAGTCAAAGCAGACTTCGTGAGACAACAAATAGAGATGGGTGAAATTAATGTCTCCTGTGTCAGTACACATGACAATGTTGTAGATATGTTGACCAAACCACTAATAAGAGTACCCTTTACTAAATTGAGAGATTTAGGGTATATGAGAGATAAACTTTCTGAGGGAGTGTTGAAAGTGAGCAATGAATGATTTTTTCAGAAAAGGAAGACGCAAACTTATGAAAATCTCAGAGTGTGCTATACTTACTTCTTAAGGCTATACTTCGCTTTTTCTATATAATAGGAAGATCTAGCTCCCATACTTGTGTGTGGAAAAGTTTAGCAGAGTTCCAGAAATATATATAAGATGGAACTCTGGTCCATATCCTAGTGTTAGTTAAGTAACCAGAATAGCTCGTCTGAGAGGGACATATTATTTCTTATGGCTCTGCTGCTCCCAGACCCACCAGAAATAGCTCTAGTGTAACTCCTCAAGTATTTACCCATCTTGATGAGACTATGAACTTTATCAATGGTCCTCAGTATTATACGCTGACCTGTACTCCTTGGTTATTGAAAGGTCCTCCTGAAGTACCTACCATAAATGTTCAATTGGTGTCAAGTAATCTACAGAGTATGTACACCCATCGCGTTCCCCTTATAATAAGGCAGCGAAAATCATAGTAAAGTCTCTCACTGCCTTTATCTCAACTACTACCAACCTTTATTGCTATACTTTTCTCTACACCTATTAACACCATTCCAATCATACTCTACTACTCTATCACTTATCTATACTAGTCCACTACTACTCTGCCACTATATCTCCTAACAGTCATATAAATTGTTTTCATTTAGTACCATTCCATTGATTGTCCAATTCATCACACTTTACTACTTTATACTGCTCACTACTACCCACTACTACTCACTACTACAGTCTACTACTCACTACTACACTCCACTACACTCCACTAGTCTCTACTAGTCTCTACTACACTCTACTACACTCTACTACACTCTACTAGTCTCTACTAGTCTCTACTACACTCTACTACACTCTACTATACTCCACTACTCACTACTAGTCTCTACTACACTCTACTACACTCTACTACACTCTACTATACTCCACTACTCACTACTAGTTACTACTACACTCTACTACACTCTACTATACTCCACTACTCACTACTAGTTACTACTACACTCTACTACTCACTACTACACTCTACTACACTCACTTTCTACAGTCTATTCTATTCATAAACACCTCTACACAATCTGGAGACCACTAGGAACAGAATTCCTCATTTTCATTAGCCAAGCTCTTATTAAATGTTATTGGATATTTTCTGGACTCGAAGCCTAAACACGGCTGTTATCCAAAGGCACAAACGTTGTTTCTCACCCTGAAACTTTTAACGTGAAACTTCAAACTAATGTAACGTGAAATTTCTAATGTGAAAGTTCTAACGCTCCGTTTCAATTCATCAAAACGTCTTTCTCTTGGTATAACATTTGAACAGGTCCACCATGAAAGAAGGCCTACATAATGCCATTCTACGTAGTATATTGTAGGTCAAATCACCATAAGTAGTCAGTAGTAAATATCTAAGTAGTCAGTAGTAAATATCTAAGTAGTCAGTAGTAAATATCTCTAAGTAGTCAGTAGTAGTAGTAGTAGTAGTAGTAGTAGTAGTAGTAGTAATAGTAGTAGTAGTAGTAGTAATAGTAGTAGTAGAGATGAGGTGTTCAAGTCTAGACAACGCTCTTGAATCAGTCTAGTAGTCAAGAAGTCATAGTCTATATGAAGTCTAGAGTCTGGAAGTCTAGAGTCTGGAAGTATTTAGAAGCCCAGAACCACTATAAGTAGTCAGTTGCCGGGGTCAGTGGTTATACAGATTACATCCAGTATAGGGTCCCAGGCTGGAGAAGGCATGTCTCTTAGCAGCTTACAACTCCGTCCCACCTTGACTCTAAAAATGTATATCTTCTCGAAACTATGAGAATCTCCAGGATTATTCCACCACTAAAAATATATAATCTTGAACTGGGATTCTGATACTCCTTGCACCTTAAAGAAATTAGATTATGAGCCCTGGCATCAATACTCAAAATGGCCAACCAATTCAGGCAAAACAAATTTCAAACTCCTCCTCCCCACAAAAAAAAAAAAAACTAAGTTTATATATTCTTTCATTCTGAACTATTCAATGGAATGCAGTAAAATGTTTGTTTTTTTTTTTGTGAAACTTTAGCCTATTCCTGGCCAAAATTAGAACATTATATCAATAATTCAATATACCACTAATCAATAATCAATAATCAATAATCCAATAATCCAATTATCCAACATATCAAAATTACTACTCATAATAGTGATACCAATATACCAGTATACCAGTTTTATTAGTATATCAATATTATCAGTAATGTTAGATTCACTATATACAGGTCCCTGCATATAGAGGTAATATGAAGCCTACTTTATCTGATCTTGACAATGGTCAGGCTATCAAAGAATTTCATACTATGATGATTGTATTATGATGATTGTACTATGATGATTGTACTATGATGATTGTACTATCATGTCAATCCTTACTATTGTTCAGGTGGAGAGTTTTCCGATACCACGTTTCTCTTCTTAGTTATATAAGCTGTTCATGTTAGATTCTGGTCACGTCCAGTATTGTTTGTTTTGTATGTTTATTCACCGATATTTCCTCAAAGAGAAGCCATCGCACCTTATATAGACTAATCCGGCATTGAGGAATGGAGGTCGTATTGAAGGCTGAAGACCGCCCAACTTCTGATCGACCAGTGCAGGGTTTCAACATCCACATGGGTAGTGTACTACCCATGGTGGGTCTACCATCCCCCAAGCCTGGACTGTCGTTCAGTTAATCGAGGAGCGGGTGCTAGTATAGAAAGGAAGAGCTCAGGCCAAGTGTATGTGTAAGGACCTGTTGAACTGTTTGATAGAGGGAGGTCCACTTGCAGGATGCCTGTGGGATAGTGAACAGCAGCGAGCGGTGCTTAAACTGTAGTAAGAAGGTCCACCAGAGCGAAAGACGTTGGTATTCGTTTCGGACGGAAACTTGTGATGATGGAGGGCCGATATGTCTTCGTGACAAGTTGTTTGACGGAGTAGTCAGGTTCACTTAAAGGCTCAGTTGAGTGGAGTTGCAATGCATAAGTAGTTGAGTGGGATTGCAATGCGTAGATAGTTGTATCTGTCGTGATTTCTTTGAGAGCCGAAGAAATTTGGTCTTTTGATCGATTATCGGTCCGTAGGTTCTTGACTTGAGTAGAGTTATAATCCAAAGATTTCTGTATAGGTCAAAGTGCAAGGTAATTTGGACGGGATAGAATGTGTGAGTAAGCCGTAGGCGTGGGTTTGGGGTCATTGACCCCATTGTTTGCAAAGTGTCCACTTGGTGGGCATAATGGTTGATGTTGAAGCCAGGAATCCTCCCCGGGGCCAGTTGGAGCACCCTTGGGGTTGTGACCTAAGGTATAAGGGGTGAGAGGCGAGTGTAGGGACGTAGCTGGGTCGGAAACTGGATAGTCAGTTGCGGTAGTGTGTGGATCCATAGAACGTTGGTGGTCTGCAGGTTGTGTGGAGAAGTCAAGTGAGGTCGTTGGAGTGGGTGGTGGAAAGGAAAAAGTAGATTGATGATCCTTGTAGGAGTAAGAATGGTTCGTAGCAGCCATCAGTGTAGTAGTAGAGAAACAGGCTGGTGCCGCCTGGGTGATGTGATGTGATGTTTCCGAGGTTGGGCAGAGCAAAGAAAGTGACGTTTAACACGGGGACCATTAGAGGGTCGGCCCGGAAGGACACGGAAAAGGTTCCAGAAATGTTTGTCAAGATGCTGGAGAAACGTGTAGTGGGTAGGGTGGGCTTCGTAACAAGGGCCAAGGATTTGTGCAACAGTAGGTTCGGATAAAGCGCCTGATATAAGGAGAAATCCGAGGACCTGAGAGAAGGAAGGTTCAAGGTAAGGTAAACAATCAAGTCGTCTGAGTGTGGATAAAGCGTCTTGGTAAGAACGTGCGGGCTTAACGAAGGATAATCCTTGTTGCTTGTGGGTATTGACCAGGAGAAAATACTCATCGTCGGTTATCTCCTACCGAAGAAACCAAGCGAAGAAAGCGGAGTCAGATTAAAGAGTGCTAACCGTAGCGGAGAAAAGTGCAAAATTGTTTGCAAGGGGCCAGCCAGCACGGATACCGGCTTTAGGAATAGCCCTGTGAAGAGCAGGACCATTGAAGGGACGTAAGCGTATTTGTGGGACTAAGATAGCGATGAGGGTCTGTCGAGACAAGAAATTGAGTGCCTGAAGCTTGTAGTCGACGGATGGTAGCAGAACGTGTGGAGTATGGTCATGGTGTGGAACGAGATCAATAGGCGCAAGGGAGTCGGTGGTAGCTGTGGAGCCGATGGTAGCTTTCGGGCCGATTGTAGCAAAAGGACCACTGTTAGCAAAAGTACCGCTTTTAGCAAAAGGACCACTGTTAGCAAAAGGACAACTGTTAGCCAAAAAAAAAAAAAGTCTTAGCTATGGGCTCGGGGCTAGTGGTGGCAGGGTAAGCGTAAGGACATGGTATGGCGCGGTGAATTGTTCCTAAGAATGGGGTGTGTGTAGAGTTTGCAGCCAAAATGTGGCGTGCGATTGCGTGGGTCCACGTGTGCACCGTGGAGAGCAGGGCGCCGGAAAACTCGATAAGATCGAAGATGGAGTCGTATTGAAGGCCGAAGACCACCCAACATCTGATCGACCAGTGCTGGGTTTCAACATCAACATTGGGTAGTGTACTACGCAATAATGGGTCTAATAGTTCAACGAATATAGTATCAAGAGGCAGAAGCACTAGCAGAACCAGAAGCAGAGCCAGAGTTAGATCCTCGGAGTTGGAGCCAGAGTTGGAACTAGAACCAAAACCAGAGTTTCCAGAATTGTTTCCAGAGTTAGAACCAGAGTCAGTGGACTGCTTACACTCATTAACATTTTTGGTAACTTTGACAATTTGGCTCATACCACCGAACTCACATTGGTATTGTTCTCTACCGTTATTCTGGTAGTAAGTGTTGATGATAAAACTCAACTTTTGCTCGTTCAGACAAAAGGAGTAGTTTCCGTAAACACCATCCACTGGGTTACCAGCAATGGCAGAACAGTTCATGGATGACAAGAAGATCGTGGTGTATGTGGCCACGAGCAAAGAGCATAGGTTTGGACGCTGGTTGGGCAACGTGAACGATTGCAACGCCTTGACCACCATTACTTTTAACGTAGCATAATAGACACCATAGTATCCATACCCACGATATTTCTACAAAGTACTACTACTGCTACTCTACACTATTAAAAATACTACAATAATACAATACTACACTACTACAATTATACCACTGCAACTATTATTAATCATACTACTGTTATGAAATACAAAATGATAGCCACCTCTGCTATTACTACTACTACTACAATACTGGTCTTACTGGTTCAACTGATCCTACTGGTTCAACTGATCCTACTGGCTCTATTGATCCTACTGGATCTATTGATCCTACTTGTTAGTCTGTTGGGTATTACATTGGCATAACTGTATCACAGAACATAACAATATCTTTATTTTGATTTTTAATCATAATTTATTATGTGTAGACTTTTCTCATTTATTTCAGTGGATTAGGCAAAATTTATATTTTTAAATCAAATGAGATACCTATATAACTAAAAAATGACTCTAGTTATTACAGTCTTAATTCTATGAAATGGAATGTTAGTTATACTAACTGACATGAGTTTAAGTTATTTGAAAACGAGTGAAGATGTTAGTTTTAATGGGGACTTCGACATCAGCGAATGCAACTGATGTGTGTAATAATAAAGAACTTACTTCATCAAGACTAAAAGTATAATTCACCATTTTAAATACTTTATCATTTTGAATATTTTACCATTTTGAATATTTTACCATTTTGAATACTTTACCATTTTGAATACTTTACCATTTTACTTCACCATTTTGTATAACTAGTGGTATTAATAATACATGCTCTAGACGGACTTAGGGAGGGGGATAATACCTAGGATGAGTTTCGCAGTGCATTTGGTGGGAGAATGGCTGAGTGTCAGTCGGTAGTAGTAATGTGACATATGCCAGCCAATGACTACTGTGCGGGTTGACTACTGTGCGGGTTAATTACTGCGCGGACCACTGACTACTGTGAGAGTTGACTACTGTGAGGTTGACTACTGTGAGGTTGACTACTGTGAGTGGATAGTGAAAATTGTTTCATGTTGGTTTCAAAAAAGTATATCCTGTATATTAATAGAGAATTCCTGCACATAACTTTACTTTCTCACAGAAATAGACAAAACACTGCGGACCACCTAAAGGCATCTAAAGCTAAGGTTCAGTGAGGGTATGCGAAACGCATGAGTAAGGGTGAGGGTGAGTGAGGTCGACGGTGAGTGAGGATGAGAGTGAGGATGAGGGTAGGTAAAGGCGAGCGAAGTTGGGTGCAAATCCTGCATAAAATTAATTTCCTGCATAATATATAAATAATATAGCTGCATATAATTAAATGAACTAATACTTGCATATAAAGATCGATCCCACAATTCCTGCATCCAAACCACTTTCGCACCCCCAGTTTCCGTCAATATGATTGGCCAAATCCGCCCGGCCAAAGGCTCGTTGGGTCAATGCGAAAGCGCCTCTGTTTTAGCTGCTATACAATGGGTGCGCAGTTCTAGATTGCTCACGGCCCCGTGCAATCCCCTCACCCCTGAAATTACCCTGCCCGCACTCGCCCCCAAAATTTTTTCCTCCTTCTCTAGTCCTACTCTTTACCCCCCAAAATGGCTAGAACCAAGCAAACCGCAAGAAAATCCACCGGAGGCAAGGCCCCCAGAAAACAGTTGGCCTCCAAGGCTGCTAGAAAGTCCGCCCCTGCTTCGGGCGGTGTTAAGAAGCCCCACAGATATAAGCCTGGTACCGTGGCCTTGAGAGAAATCAGACGGTTCCAGAAGTCCACTGAACTTTTGATCAGAAAGTTGCCTTTCCAAAGATTGGTCAGGGAAATTGCCCAGGACTTCAAGTCCGACTTGAGATTCCAGTCCTCTGCCATTGGTGCGCTCCAGGAAGCCGTGGAGGCCTACTTGGTGTCGTTGTTCGAGGACACCAACTTGTGCGCTATCCACGCCAAGAGAGTTACTATCCAGAAGAAGGATATCCAGCTTGCCAGAAGATTGAGAGGCGAGAGATCCTAGTCGATGGTCGTTTGTTTTTAGTTCCCTGAACTCCTTGTTTTTCAATATATTGTGTTTATATGAACCGTAGACCCTGAGTGGCTTAGTAACTAAGGTAGTACCTGAAGTAGTACCTCACTAACATAGTAGCAGAAACAAATCACTATTTAGGACCTAGGAAGTATCGCTTAGTTAGTGGTCTGTCCAAGTTTTATGCAGTTTATCCAATTTTAGTCCACCATACTGTATTCAATGTCACTTTGCCATTCAAATAAGCTTCAGCGTCCAGTTTATGTCTTATTTTCTGGCTCCTCTTTTCCCGTATTCTCTAACTCCTCTTCACTTGGTTCTCCAGCCTCTGCACCAGCTCCAGCCTTTGCCTCAGCCCCTGCATCATAAACTTCCTGCATTGGGTATATGCCATAAGGAGCATATATTGGAGGCAAATTCTGGAACTGCCCAGGGAACTGGCCCTGGAATTGGCCCTGAAATTGACCTTGAAATTGATCGAGGAATCCATTTGGAAACTGATTTGGGAAGTCGGCTTGGAATCCATTTTGAAATCCGGTTTGTTCATTTGGACCTTTCTGGTCATTTTCGTACAGATTTTGGAACCCATCCTGGAACAAGTCTTGCACCTGGTTTGGATTTTCAAGCAAAAGATTTTCAAAGGCTCCTATGAGTTGGTCTGGCTCCATTTGGTAGGGGTATGCAGAAGGTGCACCATAATCTGGAAGCATGGGTCCAATTCCAGGGATAAGCGGCATCTCATTGCCCATTTCCCCCTCTTCTTCACCCAGTCCGCTTCTGCCTGCAAGGTTAGGCATGAAAGGCATCATATTGGGAGGAGGAGTCATCTGAGGATATTGCGAGTTAACTCCCAGCATCTGCGGAGGAAGAGGCCCCGAGTAGTTGGCTGCAAACATCGACGGGTCTATTCCCATGGACATGACTGCTGCTGCGTGCATCTGTGCCTGCGCCATCTGCTGCCTCATGTAGTTCTTGTTCTTGGAGGAGATGCGGCCCCAGCCTAGACGCACCTCGTTGCCTCCAATGATGAAACCTTTCATGGAAGCAATAGCCTTTTCCGCCAGTTCTCGCGTGGTGTACTTCAAGAAGCCACAGTTCTTGCCCGGGGGGATTTTCACCTGGAGAATCTCGCCGAACGGCTTAAACAATGTGTAGAGTGTTTTCTCACTCACCTCCGACAGTATCCCACCCACAAAGACGGTAGTGTTAGGAGCTTCGAGAGGGGGATTCCCAAACATCTGGCCCGGCGTGTCGGAGCGGTTGTTCATTATGGGAGGGTAGTAGCCTGGAATCTGGCCATACATGGGAGGAAAGCCATTTCTAGGGCCAGGAAAAGCGCCTCTAAAGTCGGAGTTGTGGCGATCGGCAGCACTGGCTCGAGGAGTGGCTAAAGCGACCCTTAAAGGACGTCCTCCAAAACGAACCCCATTCATTTCTTGGAGTGCACGCTGTCTTTCTGCATCAGTAGTGAATCTGACAAAGCCAAAACAGCGGGATTTGCCAGAAACTGGGTCAGCCATGACTCGCACAGTCCGAATAGAGTTGGGGAACGATTTCTGGAAGAACAGTAGCAAGTGAGCTTCAGTGGTGGACGCATTCAAGTCGCCCACGAACAAGGAGAACTCGGGTGAGTCCACGATTGGCGCCGACAACGTAGCGCCCGAGGCCCAATTGAGCCGGAAGTATTTCTTTTGGTTATCCGGGTCATTAGACAGGCCCTGTTGCGATGGCAAGGCGATATCAGGAAGCAATCGCCCATTTAGACTTAAGGCTTGCTGAGCATCCTGGTACAGGGGAAACTCCACAAAACAATAACCGGAATGAGCCGAAAGAACAAAGTTCAGTGGGGTATTCCCCTTGGGCGTTATGAACTTGACACTGACGTCCTTATTGAGCACACTCTTCCAGATATACACGATATCTGGTTCACAGAGCCAAGGGTCTATATCACCCATCCATAAAGTGCGGGGAGGAATGAACGAGGAAGGGTTTTTTTGGGCAAAGTTCTTTGCAAGCGTCAGTTGCTGGGTGGAAATGGGCGGGTTGGGCACCGAGAAGCCCCGAAGCAACTGCTGGTCATGGACGTGCAGATAGGACGCCGTGGAGGAGACCTTATTGTCCGAGGCAAATGGCGTGCCAAAAGTGGTTTGGCCGGTGGATATGCTTTTGGTATCATTGTTCCCCGGGGAGGTGTCTATCGTTGGGTCTCTATTGGAAGGGGAAAAGGAGCTCATGTTGTTTGTGCTGGGAAGCAGCAGAGACTTGGAAGGGTCATTCTTGTCTAAAACAACGGGAAGATGGTTTGCAGAAGCCGAATTGATTTGGGGGTTTTGCAGTTCCATATTTGAAACACGAGCGGCAGTGCCAGAACCAGGATTATCTAAGACTGTGGCGGGAGCGAGGGGCATAGAAGGTGTTTTTAGCAATGTAGCAGAAACAGCGGCAAATGGCGGGGTAAACAACACGAACGACTAGCGGGCGAGGGAAGATTCAAGGCGCCAGGCACAAAGCAAAGTAAAGAATTGAAGGGGAGGCACGGATCCAAAGAAGCCAATTAAAAAGAAACTAGTCTCGAGAAGAAAAAGAAGAAATACAAAGCCAAGAAGAACAAGGTGTATAGGATTGCGAGGAGTCGCAGCACGCCCGCAGCCCAGCAGTACACCAAACTCAGATGATTAGATAGGGGACCAGAAACAAAGAGACGAAAAAAAAAAAAGAGGGCAGGGAAAGGCATTGTATTTATAGAGAGAAGCGGGACTTGGTTTTGTGTTTCTATTTACTTATGTCTTTTCTTTTTTTTTTTTTTTTTTGTGGTGGGTGGGGAAGGGGATCTTTGCTTGACCGAGTGTAGACTATAGGGAGTAGAGTGGGCGTAGAGTAGGGCGTAGACTATAAGGGCGTAGGGTAGGGCATAGAGTAGGGCGTAGGCTTGGGCTGGCCATGAAGCGCGGCTGTGCACACGCGTATTAGATTTGGCGGTCACGCGAGACAGTCAATCGATAACGAACAAGGCAACCAAAAACAACATTTTGTCATAAACTCATAGTAACGTGATATTGGGATTTTTTAAAAGAATCTGGAAATCCAAGATATAAGTAATAAGTAAAAGGTAATATTGTTCTAGTTTTAGTTTTAGTTATTAGCACTACACACACACACACACACACATACACTCAGATCTATATATATATATATTCATGGCATGAGCTAAGATCCAGCCAAAAAGGACAAATTGAATCACGTGAAGATTCTGATTGAGTTGTGATTCTGCTTAAGGTGTGATTAGATCAAGGTGTGATTAGATCAAGGTGTGAGTAGATCAAGGTGTGATTAGATCAAGGTGTGATTAGATCAAGGTGTGATTAGATCAAGATACGATCAATCATTAGACTACATCAGGGAACACTATAAATAAACTATACTTAATGAGTACCTCTCGTCTATTTATACCGTATTATAGTACACTATGTCTATTGTAAATATACTCTACTCACTGGTACTATAGCACTCTGTACTAGTACTAAGCAGAAACTCGAAGAAGAAGATAAAGATACGGAGCATGTCAAAGAAGAGGAAGTTCCCAAAGACAGAGAGGCAGATGTCTCGGCAACCGACTAGGCGAACGTTTCAGATAGTTCTAGCTAGTGTATCTGGTCGACTAGACGTGTTATTTATCTGGATACTACACTACACTACACTATTCCATATAAAACTAATGTATACTGTAAACTTTTAGTACTCCATAATAAACTACTTTTCACTCATACCAGTCGCTACTCTATAGTACTCTTTGACGACTGCTAGCTTCAATTAAAGATATAAGAGGTAGCTACTGTAATCTGCTCTACCAGTACTGTAATCTGCTTCACCAGTACTGTAATCTACCATCACTATAGTACTCTCTGTCTATATATAGGCTATTCTATTTAGATCAATATATGATCAGAGACTACTATTCAGTTCAGTCTGCTCTCCACAGTACACTCCTACTCTAATACTATATACCACAGTACACTCCATACTTTAATACTATATACCGCAGTACACTCCATACTCTAATACTATATACCACTGTACTACACTCTCCACTCTCGCTCTCAACTAATAGCTCACCAGTATTCCCTCAGACTACACATTACTCTATACCACTACTCCATACCACTACTCCATACTACACCAGTCTACACCATCAACGTACTACTACATACTACAACATACTACAACATACTACAACATACTACAACATACTATAACATACTAATTTCTCCATAAAGAACTAGTCGGACTACGAATATCACTACTACGACCAATTCTACAAGTAACTACTATTAGTGCATCCTCTAGTATTGCTTCTAGTATTGCTTCTAGTATTACTTCTAGGTTGCTTCCCCTAATACTACTTTCTCTAATATATTTGATGGTGGGGCCTAATCTTTCCCGGAGCAAATCGAGGAGCTGACTAACAGTATAGTAGTATATGACTTTAGTGTGATGGTACTAATACAATGGTGTAATATAGTAGTAGTAGTAGTAGTAGTAGTAGTAGTAGTAGTAGTAGTAGTAGTAGTAGTAGTCGTAATAGTAGTTGTAGTGGTTATTAGTTAGTGGTTAGTGGTTAGTGGTTAGTGGTTAGTGGTTAGTGGTTAGTGGTTAGTAGTAGTAATTTGGAGTACTCGATCATAGACTGGTAGCAAAGATTGAGAATGATATTAGCCATTGCTGTGGCTCTTGTGCCATGGTGGAAATTTTTTTTTTCGCCATACGACAAATAGACAAAGTCTGCAGTGGTATCTAGAATTGAAACAGCCAATGTCCAAATAGTCTTATAATTGTCCTGAGTACTATAATGAGTAACTTTGTGTACATCACTCATGAACCTCTTCTAGTTCGCAAGATATTAGCCTCGGTGGATATTCTCTTGATTGCCGATAGAAAATAGTCCGAGGAGTGTATAAGGTAAAACTTCTCCTGATTGAACTAGATGAACTAGATGAACTGCTCCACGCTCCAGGGCACTGTATATGAAGTCGATCTTGGAGGCAATAGCGTCACCAAAAGGCTCTTTATTCACACAAAATTGTACTTCAGCAAGTTATATGATACAATACTTTTACCCGAAGATATCATTTTCAGAAGTTAACAATCTTCAGTATACTATGTACATAATGGGTAACTTGAGTACTGTCACTGAGTACATAATGAGTCAGTCCAGTACTGTAATGAGTACATAATGAGTCAATTGAGTACTGTAATGAGTACATAATGAGTCAGTTGAGTATCACTGAGTACATAATGAGTCAGTTGAGTACTGTACTGAGTACATAATGAGTCAATTGAGTACTGTACTGAGTACATAATGAGTCAATTGAGTACTGTACTGAGTACATAATGAGTCAATTGAGTACTGTACTGAGTACATAATGAGTCAATTGAGTACTGTACTGAGTACATAATGAGTCAATTGAGTACTGTACTGAGTACATAATGAGTCAATTGAGTACTGTACTGAGTACATAATGAGTCAATTGAGTACTGTACTGAGTACATAATGAGTCAATTGAGTACTGTACTGAGTACATAATGAGTCAATTGAGTACTGTACTGAGTACATAATGAGTCAATTGAGTACTGTACTGAGTACATAATGAGTCAATTGAGTACTGTACTGAGTACATAATGAGTCAATTGAGTACTGTACTGAGTACATAATGAGTCAATTGAGTACTGTACTGAGTACATAATGAGTCAATTGAGTACTGTACTGAGTACATAATGAGTCAATTGAGTACTGTACTGAGTACATAATGAGTCAATTGAGTACTGTACTGAGTACATAATGAGTCAATTGAGTACTGTACTGAGTACATAATGAGTCAATTGAGTACTGTACTGAGTACATAATGAGTCAATTGAGTACTGTACTGAGTACATAATGAGTCAATTGAGTACTGTACTGAGTACATAATGAGTCAATTGAGTACTGTACTGAGTACATAATGAGTCAATTGAGTACTGTACTGAGTACATAATGAGTCAATTGAGTACTGTACTGAGTACATTATAAGTCAGCTGAGTACTGTACTGAGTACATTATAAGTCAATTGAATACTGTTATAGAGTACTATACTATTACTGAGTACTACAATGAGTATAATGAATCAGTTGAATACTGTACTGACTACATAATGAGCCAGTTGAATACTGTACTGACTACATAATGAATCAGTTGAATACTGTACTGACTACATAATAATTCAATTGAATACTGTTACAGAATACATAATGAGTAGTACTGTTATAGTGCTAGATTTTGGTCACGTCCAGTACTCTGTTTTGTGTGTTTTGTATGTTTACACTTCGCCGATGTTTCCTAGACCGATAACCGATCAAAAGACGATCGTCTTTTTGAAATTTGGCTCCAAGAAGAGTACTGGATTGATCATAATGCCACCAGGTTTAGCTATAAATCGACTGACAAGAGACTGCTTACTTGCTTGCTTGCTGATTCAACGTCCCAAAATTGAAAAGGGGAATCAATTCTGAGCCAATTTTTGGTATTGCAGTTCGCAAGCTTTTCATACAAGGGATGTGACTTGACTTTATATTGAATTTTCACAGGTAGCAAGCTAGTTCCTTCAAGCTTTGTGAGTTTTACATACTGTTCAAAAAGTGTTTCACCGAATGCTAATGTTGCACCAGCCAAGAATGAAGCAGTAGTTAACTTCCAGTTAAAGAATGACAAATTTTTAGAAAGCACTAAAATATTTGGCGATATCGCAGCACTCCGAGTAGCATAATGCCGGGTGCCCATCATCGGTTGTATTGGTGCTCTGCCAACGGAAAAGCAAGGTATCAAAAATTGCCTCAATCAAAGAAGTTCACGACATATACAACTATCTACGCATTGCAACCCCACTCAACTATTCATGCATTGCACTTCCAGCATACATAAGGTTTCCATGCCACACCCCTAAGTATTCATTCAATAAAGGTAGTCCAAGAAGAGAAGCGAATGGCATTTAGATAAACTTGGAGTGAGGGATCAGTCCTGATCTTAATCCTGTTATTGATTCGGGTCTAAAGCTGCTCCGGAAAAGCAGATTTACACATTCACCTTGGAATTCAGACATGTGAGGAGTGTGGCATGGAAACCTTATGTATGTATACTGTTACAGAGTACTATACTATTATAGAGTACTATACTATTATAGAGTACAATACTATTATAGAGTACTCTACTGTTAAAGAGTACTATACTATTATAGAGTACTATACTATTATAGAGTAATATACTATTATAGAGTAATATACTATTATAGAGTACTATACTATTACAGAGTACTATACTATTACAGAGTACTATACTATTACAGAGTACTATACTATTACAGAGTACTATACTATTACAGAGTACTCTACTATTATAGAGTAATATACTATTATAGAGTACAATACTATTACAGAGTAATATACTATCATAGAGTAATATACTATCATAGAGTAATATACTATCATAGAGTAATATACTATCATAGAGTAATATACTATTACAGAGTAATATACTGTTATAGAGTACTATACTGTTAAAGAGTACAATACTATTACTGTTAGATCCACCATAGGCAGGGCCCTGTCTATGAAGGTATTATGAAGCCTCTCAGTCCGATTGTTACATTGGTGATACGGTGTTTGGCCATCTATGCACGAAGTGCTCCGATGGCTCCTTGCGAATATTCCAGAACAATCCTTACCACTGTTCTGGTGGAGAGTTTTTCGGTTCCACGTTTCTCTCAAAGGTATATAAGCCACTCCGATTCCTCACTTTGAGGAACCATCAACGAATATAAGAAGTCAGGCATAGATGTATTAAAGAACATATCAATTACAGAGTACAATACTATTATAGAGTACAATACTATCATAGAGTAATATAGTATCATAGAGTAATATAGTATCATAGAGTAATATAGTATCATAGAGTAATATACTGTTACAGAGTACTATACTGTTACAGAGTACTATACTGTTACAGAGTACTATACTATTACAAAGTAATATACTGTTACAGAGTACAATACTGTTACAGAGTAATATACTGTTACAGAGTACTATAATGCGTATTCTACTCTTTTTTCCGTGAAAAACTTGCCTGTCGATACATCGGAAGCCATTTTCTTCGAACAATTTAATAATATGCACCCTGGCCTTGTCAAGCAAGCTAAAGTAATGACTGACTCCGATTTTGGTACCTCTAAGAGCTTTGGCTTTGTTCGTTTCGTCAGCACTGAAACCTCCAGCAAAGAGGACTTAAGGAAATAAATGGAGCAATTGTGAAACAGATTTAGATTAGACTGGGCCAAGCAAATGGGGCAAATCAGGAAGTTAGCATAAAGAAGTCTACTGATTTGGCCACCCCAGTATCTCTGTGAATCTAGCACACTTGAGTACTGTTACTGAAAACTATAATGATTAATATAATGAGTACTATAATGAGTATATTGACCTGTTAGTGAGTACTATAATGAGTACTAAATGAGTATATTGACCTTTTAGTGAGTACTAAATGAGTATATTGACCTGTTAGTGCGTACTAAATGAGTATATTGACCTGTTAGTGAGTACTAAATGAATATATCGAGTACTGTTATAGTACACTATTACACTATACCTTTAAACTGTACTGATGTGGGTAAATTATGTACTGTTACTAAGCACTATAATGAGTAACTTGTACTGAGTACATAATGAATATATTTACTACTGTTATATTGCACATAATGAGTATATTGAGTACTGTTATAATGTTCTGTTTCAGTGAGTGCACTCTGTTTTGTAGGATTGTAGGATTATACTGTACTGTTATACTGTCCTGTTATACTGTACTGTTATACTGTACTGTGGTACTGTACTGTTTTACCGCACTGTTATACTGTCTTGTTATACTGTCCTGTTATACTGTACTGTTATACTGTACTGTTATACCACACTATACCGTACTGTTATACCACACTATACCGTACTGTTATACCACACTATACCGTACTGTTATACCACACTATACCGCAGTACAGTGTTTTTCAAAACTATTCAAACCACACTACCAAAATTAAACAAACCAATAATTCAAAATGTTTCGTACCCCTTCGCACAGTCTTTCAAACCAAATAGACAAGTTGTTCCATCCGTTTTTCATCCTTGATTAATACTGCAAGACTTTTGTCCTAAATGTAGTACCATATGAGGCAATCTTTCAGGTTTAATCCTCCATATTGAAGATTTCAGAATATTCATTTCTAATAAAAGTTGGTGTGAAACATTACGCCATTTGGTTTGAAACACTGTGCGAAGGGGTATGAAACATTTTGTCTTCTTGGTTCGAAACATTTTGTCGCGGTGCTTTGAATAGTTTTGAAAAACACTGTATACCGCAGTCAATAGTCAGAGCGTGAGCATGAGAGACACGTGATACTCCACTTCACCAGACAGTCACACCACACTATAATAATAAAGAACTAAATCTATATAAGTAAGTCATATGCAGGATTGACTAATAACTAATCAGTAACAATATAATAAATTAATAATAATAATAAAAAAAATTGATGTAGTAGTCTTTTCTTGGTTGGAGGATTGGTGTGTGCACTTTATACTATAACACGTTCTCCAGGTTTGTGCAAGTCAGCGCGACTGCACGCGTGAAGGTAAACAAACACTCTTCTTCATGGCCAACCTCTCCGAACCGGCGCCGTCCACGTCGGCCAAAGTGCTCCAGTTCCTAGAAGAGACGCAGATTCTGGAAGATATGGCACAGCCCAGTTCCCAGCCTCGGGGCATGCGTGTCAGTGCTCCAAACTTGGAGTTTACTGATGCACTCAGTCAGAATGGTCAGAACCACAGCCAAAATAGTCAAAATAGCCAAAATAGCCAGAATAACCAGAACAGCCAGAATAGCCAGAATAGCCAGAATATCCAACATATCCAGAATAGTCAGAATAGTCAGAATAGTCAGAATAGCCAAAACAATAACCAAAAAATCGAGTCTGAGTATAATCTGAACAGCCAGAACACTCAGAATTTTCACATCTCTAATGGAGCTGATGCAGGACCTGGAGTGATTGATATCAACAACAACAACAACAACAACAACAACAACAACAACAACAACAACAACAACAACAAATACAAGAACATGCTCCGATACAAACCAAACTCAGGTTTCAAGGATGAAGTGTCCAGTGTCAATGGAATCTCGGTCCCCAATACCTTTAAGCATAAACTGCACCCTAATGCCCGGACCAAGACGCAAATCGGCATGCTGTTCCATGAAACATCTTCGGAAAATGCCCTCGATGCTGTCCTCGCTGATGTCTCCGAAACAGCCATCAAAACTTCCACTTTAAGGGCAAAAACCCGCTCTCTTGACGATGAACATACGCCTAACTGGATGCCGTCGGTGCTAGAGACTCGCTGGGACGAAGCTTCGCCGGAGGAACCCGTAGTGGGGTCCAAAAATAAGGAAATGCCTTTGAACTTCTTGAACTCGGACTCCAATACCTTTGTTCACAATGCTAATGCTGCTGAGAACGGGGCTCATACCACTCCTATCTGGAAGAAGGTTGCGGATGGCTACCAGAGCAAAATAGATCTGGAACCGCCTCTCCAGAAAGTGTTCCAGTCCTATTTTGACCAATCTAAGGATTCCAATAAACCGGACTCCAAATACTTTGACCAATCAAAGGACTTGTCCAGACCCGAATTGAAATCTGCCGTTTCGGGCTTCTCCCTGATATCGACTGTCTCCACGCCCATAGCTACCAAAGACTCCGAAAACCATCTTACTGAACTGCAGATAGTACAGTTGGAGAATATGCTAGAGCAGGTCAAGGATCAGCCTGACGATTACCCTGTGATCGGACTGCCGTTGAAACTCTTTGGAAACGCATACGATACCTTTACCAAGTCGGTGTTGAATCAGTTTGTGGAGAAAGTCAGATCTAATGCCAATAGCGTGCAGAGACACCCCAAGCAACCGTCGCTGCTCCCAAAGTTCGAGCTCCGAATCAGTGACTTCACCAAATCCAAGGATTACACCGATAAGGACTTCATGAAGAACGCAGACCATATCTTTGCGCATATCCAGAAAAAACGGCCCACGGGAGACCACCTTTTCGATAAGAAGTCGCCTGACTCGTTTCATCAGCCTTCGCTACTGTTCATCCAGAACCAAAACACTGCTACATCGACTCCCAAGCCAAATAAAGTGCGCAGTTTCACCTCTTCAAGCAGTGCTCAACTAACCATGGATTCCGAGTTGGAAATGGACTCAGTTCCGCTTCAAAACAGGCACTATGCCTATGAGTACTCTGTTGATGACTACACAGCGGAAGAAAAGACTTCTTTGGGTCATGTTCCGCCCCGGAACGGCTCCAATGTAGGAGAATACAACTCCTATACTTTTGACAAGTTCTCTGATTTGAATTCAGAGTATACGAGTGAGCTGTCGGAGGACGATAGTGAGAAGGTGCAACTGTATCTCCTGAAAGAGACTGCAGACACGGAAGCAGTTCCTTTTTTGGGCAGCTCCATGCTGTCGGTCAGAAAATATCCAAGAGACGTGGGATTGAAAAGTTATCCACGAGAAAATGTGGAGAAAAAGTATCCAAAAGACAGTGTGGAGGAGAGAGAGGATTTGGCCGAAAAAGCCAACTTTATCAAGTGGAAACGGCCATCCCAGCTCCGTCTTTCCAGTGCCAACAATATCCGGCGCAGTTCTGTGGTCAAAGGCGTGGTCAAACCAGGTGAATACCCCGATCAATATGGCAATATGGTTCTAGATCCAAGAGAACAGAAATGGGTATCCAATGATAAAGAGAATACGTTACGAGGAAGTCTCGATTCCATTGAGGATTTGGTGTCTTCTCTCGATGTGCAAGGACGAGGAGGTGAACGAGACAATTTTGACCGTGATTCGAGCATCTTGAAGCGGCCTCTGCAGAAAAAACGGCTGGACCAGAACTTAGAGGTTTCGTTCCAGCTCCCAGAATCTAGTTTTGGCACCTCTAACCGTTCTCAGCACTTCGACGTGACTGCTGTTTCTGCTTTGACAAACAATACGTTTTCACAGTCCAATAAGGATATTGTTTCGTTGATTACTGGCTCCACAGATGAATCTGTGTGGGAGAAGATTCATTCCATCACATTGTCCGGGAAAAACATTAGCCATTTGGAGAGTCTAGACCTGTACCTCCCGTCTTTGCAGAGTGTGGATGTTTCCCAAAACCAATTGGCGTTCGTGGAAGGTTTACCCACATGCGTTTCGGAATTGGATGTTTCGGAGAATTTCCTCGATAGCAGGGCTTCGTTCCGGAAGCTCCGGGACTTGCAGATCTTGAATGCATCGTTTAACCGATTGGAAACACTTTCAGGTTTAAATTCCAGCCACAACTTGACGCAATTGAATTTGCTGGGCAACCAGATCCGAGGTATCGAAGAGCTCCGGCCATTGAGGTCGCTCATTTCGCTAAATATCAGTCGGAATAAGATCCATGGCAAGTTGGACTTTGCAAGGTACAATTTTGCCAATCTCCAGGAACTCAATATGGCAGAAAACATGGTCACGTGCGTGCAAGGACTCGAACATATTCCGAATCTACGGATTTTGAATGTCAACGAGAATAAGTTAAGCAAGCTAGTATGTCAAAAACGACACGGAAAGTTGAAGAAACTTTGCGTGAAATTCAATTATTTGAGGTCCATCGATGTGCAGGATTTCCCCTACTTGCGAATTCTTCGTATTGATGGAAACAGAATTGAAGCCGTGAATGGGCTCAAAAAACTCAAGTTTTTGCAGGAGTTTTCAGCCAGGTGTCAGGTCAGTTCCGAGGTGGTGGAGACCATTCTCCAAAGCGCACGTGATGTGATCAGCATGGATCTTTCCGGGGTTTCATCGATGGATAGTGTCTTCCGAAAACATTGCAGCTTATCGTTCTTTAATTTGAACGTCTTGAACTTATCTGCAGTGGGTCTAACGGCACTCCCCTCCCAATTCGGAGACATGTTCCCCAACGTCCGGGAGTTGAATCTCAATTTCAACAAGTTTGAGAGTTTAAGCGGTTTGGCTTCACTTTGCAGGCTCCGCAAACTTTTTCTTCTAAGCAACAACATGTCCAGCATGGAGGATTTGGTGACGAGTCTCCAGAAGTCCCGCAAAAGCTTGGTGGTGCTTGACCTCCGGTTGAATGCACTTAATTTCCGGTTCTACCCCTACGTTTTCAGCCCCGACGAACTCGACCACCGCATGGACGCGAAGGCGCATATCACCGAAAGTCCGATCCCAATCCATGCCATAGATGATATTGAAAACTTCTCGATTCACTATAAAACGGTGAGCCGGAGCACTGCGGAGTGGCGGGACCGGGACCAGGCGTTTTTCCGGGGTTTGGTGCAGGACGGCAAGAAGAAGCACGTGCAGGATCGGATCAGCTACGAGAGTCTTTTATTGGAATTTTTCACCAACCTCAGGGAATTGGACGGCACCCGGGTATCGGAGGACGATCGGATGCAAGGTGTGCAGCAGCGGGATATGCAGGAGCGAGAAAACGAACGCAGTGAACGAAGTCAACAAAGCGAGCGGAATCAGAGAAGTGAACGGAATCAGTGGAGAGTGCGGAATGTCAGCGGAAATAGCGGAAATGTGCGCGCTTATCAAAATTGAATTCCACCTTTACGCCCATCCAACAACTTTCTTTCACAGCGTTTCTTTCACACCCATCCACCTTTTTTTTAATATTTTTTTTTTTTGGCACCATGGTATTATCCACCCGAGTCAGTCTCCAGTGGGAACCTGAGGCACCCGAAGAACTCACCAATACTCTTGTGTTCACCAGCAAACAAGACCGATTTGTGGATGTACGGGTATACAAGAACAAATACCCATATGTGGGCAATCATGAGCAGGTGGAGGCCTTTGAGCAGGTGTTCCAGTGGGTAATTGTGGGCGAAGAAGAAGAGTTGCGCGGAACAAATCGCGTGCGCTTCAACCACTCCATCAACCTGGCGGAGATCGTCGCATCACTCAGGCTCAAGCGGCCATTGGCCGAGTGCAGGAGTCTCCCTGATATCGGGGCGTTTTGGCCTATTGAGGGAAGTGAAGACCGCAAGGAAACGGGCGAAATGGTTAATCCAGAAACAGGAAAAGTGACTCCGTACGTGGAGATCTGGAGGTCTCTATGTCCAACAAGAACAACAACAAAAACAGAGGTGAGAGAGAGAAGCGAGCCAAAAGGGGAAGGAGAAAGGGAGGAAGTGAATATGGTATTTGATTTGGAGAGTGATGGGGTGGTGGGACGGATCATTCGTCTAGGCAATTGGGTCCAGGGAATCGTGTACGACTCCAATGAGACTGAACACCCTCTCAGTGTGATGCGCAGAGTGTACGAGGAGGGAGAGTGGAAGGACTTGATCCGGTACGGAAAGTATCAATTTCCAACGTACTACGAGTCGGAGACGGGTCAAGCAAAAAGTCCCTGGACTCTCACGGAGTAAGAATTATATAAACCGGTAGGTGATAGATATATCATAGATCAACATCAACAGTAACCATCATACAGTAACCATCATACAGTAACCATCAGAGATCAACATCAACAGTAACCATCATAGATTAGTATCATAGATCAGTAGCCATCATAGATTAGTATACATGGTAAATGAGCAAGTAGAGTATCAGTAGATGGTCTAGTAGTCTAGCAAATTATATACTATATCAGTATAGTGTATACTAATCATAAAGTATAGAGTATACCAGTGTACATCCATTACATGGTATGTCAGTATATACCTCTAAGTACATAGTATATCAGTATCATGTCTACCAAGCACTCTACACTCTAGCAATATACACAGGCAATTAGTATAGATTACGACGTAAGCTAGTATAAGTAAGCAGTAAGTAGTAGGTAGTAGGTAGCAGGTAGTAGGTAGTGGGAAGTAGTAGATAGTAGGTAGTAGCTAGTATGTAGTAAGTAGTAAGTAGTAAGTAGTAGGTAGTATAGTTTAAAGTAAAGTAGAGGACCGGAGAGTAGGGGCTAATATGATTTAAAGTATAAAGTAGTACTATAGAGTAATATAGTGTATGATCCACCTTAGACAGTGCTCTACTATTCCAGTATTTTAAGCCTACGCTGTGTAATCTTAACAATGACCATCAAAGATCCTTCACTTATGTAATACTTTGTACAGTATGTCAAAAATATAAGTAGATATCATATCGGTCTGTAGGACTAGTCTACAATTAGTAGATAGTACAGTAGATGTAGAGTAGATAATATAGCAGTATATATACCATGAAGTTTACCAGTATACTGATCATGAAGTTTATCAGTACATACCATGAAGTATATCAGTATACTGATCATGGAGAAGTACGAGATATCAGTATAAAGCATATAACAGAATCGAATAGGTCGTGAAGGTGATGAACAAGAAGAACGGGCCTAAGATCTCTGCCATGTATTTGAACTTTTCAGTCATTCATCTTCTCAGAGACCCCCAGGGTTTTGCAGAGTAGCTCTTCAAAGATAACTTGAGCCATATAAACTCAACAGATACCAACAGATACCAACAGATACAACTTGAAGCAGAAGATTTTGTTATGAATATGTATCAAAACTATTAGAAATTGGGTAACCATTAGAAATTAGGGTAACCATTAGAAATTAGGGTAACCATTAGAAATTATGGTAACCATTAGAAATTATGGTGTTGTTAGATTGGTCTTAGAATGATCATGTACCGTAACCATCAAAGATAATCTTTGTGAATTGTGCTTCTTAATAATATAATAACCATCAAAAAAGTATTAGTGGGTGGCTTTTTCTAGACGGAGTGATTGATGAACCCGGAAACCTGGGGATTTAAATGTCCAGAAGTATAACTACTACTGATTAAGATCACTAAGGTCTTCTCAATACTAAAGAAGATTTCATTGATTACTCAATACTGAAGAAGGTTTTCTTGACTACTTATCATTATACCGGGTTTCATCTGACTCCTATTGTTACCAAGGTTCCTGACTACTGATTCAGATTACTGAGACCTCATTCTCTTGATTAATCATCACTAATGGGAAAGGGAGGAAGGGAGAGGGAGAGAGAAAGAGGGGGATGAGAAGGAAAGATATTTATTGAGGTATTGAGTGATGGTGGTGGAGGTCCAAAAGGTCAAGGCCAGTGAATGAATGACTACACTCTTGTAATACTACACCAATCTATACCAATATACCAGTATACCAGTATACCAGTATACCAGTCTATACTAAGTACTCAAACATACACTATAAGCTTTATATATACTACTCTCTAGGAATACTACACTTCTATACTATTCATATCATAACAGTAAGTAGAGTAATCAGTAAATACACAGTGGATATTATCTCAGTATCTCATTGGTACTGACAATGGTTTGACAGATCAACTGGTATTACTGGTCATTGAACTGGTGCTCTTTAACTGGTGCTTTTTTACTGGTGCTCTTTTACTGGTGCTTTTTTACTGGCATTACTGGTGTACCAATTACAGTCAAACCTAATATCGACCTAAGTGAAATGAGTATGATTGATTCTTCCAATATGGGTATTACTGGTGATTGAAATGGTCATCAATCATTACTACCAGTTTCGATTTACTGGTCCATTGGTATTCTTATTAAAGGCCAATCTAGAATTGGTGTGACGGTCATTACTGGTCGGACAATGTACTATATTAGTATATGTTAGAGTATATATTCAGTATCATCAAAATCCATATCATATCAGTATATCAGTGTTATGTTTTTTTGATGCATTTATGGGTTATTGATACTATGTTATTTGATGGTTCCTCAAAGAGAGCAGCCAGAAGGGGTTGTATAACTTTGGGGAGAAACGTGGCATAAAATAACTCCCTAATAATTTGGCCATTGTTAGGATCAGACAGAGTAGGCTTCAGGATACTTCAATGGGCCGGGTTCTGCCCATAGTCAATCTAACACTCAAGCTTGTTAAGTGATATAAGCCTAAAACAGTATTTTTTAATGTTCATTCACTATATTTTCTAATGATCTTGGTCAGATTCTATATAGCAAATTGCTTTAAAGTCAAAAGTAGTACTGTTAAGACTAGTTATGTTAGTGGTAGTGGTGATGTGATAAGAGTATGTTGTAGTGTAGTAAAATAGTATAGTAGTATAGTAGTATAGTAGTATAGTAGTATAGTAGTATAGTAGTATAGTAGTTGTTAGATCCACCATAGGTAGTGCTCTACCTATTTCAGTATTTTAGCCTACGCTGTCTAATCCTAACAACGACCATTCCACTGTGCTACACCTCCACCATCATTGTACAACCAAAAGGAAATGTGAAGAGCTCGAGGTACCAGGATGCAATGTGGAGAGTTTTCCCCCTTTGCACCTAGCAACACCCATTGACTAGACGACACCGTTGTCAAATACTCAAATAGCTCAGATTCCTCTTTCTGAGGAATCATCAACCCCCAAAAAACATACTTAACAGAGTACCTGACGTAACAACAAGAATCTAATACTAGTATAGTAGTATAATAGTCGTATATTATAGCAAGTATAGTCCACTAAATTAGTAGGTGTGGTGTCTGGTGTGGTGAGGATCACCGAGGCTGCACCCGTGCACCTGCGTTGAACTTGCTTCCATCGCACTAAGATAACATTCTCATAGCCTGAAGGAAGTAATACACAATGTCCGTGGAAAGTTGGTATGTATTAGAGGAGGATGTGCTTATAAGACGTATTTACTAACAATAGGTTGTTTATCTTTGCCGTCATTGTCAATGCAGTGAACCTATTCAGTCAGGTGTTCTTTACCATCATGTACTCGGACTTGGAGAGTGACTACATCAACCCCATTGAGTTGTGCCACAAGTTGAACCCATGGTTCATCCCCGAGGCTGCTTTGCACGGCTTCTTGACTGTTCTTTTCTTGGTTAATGGTTTCTGGCTTGTGTTCTTGTTGAACTTGCCCTTGTTGGCATTTAACGTCAACAAGTTCATCCAGAAGAATCACTTGTTGGACGCCACCGAGATTTTCCGCACCTTGTCGAAGCACAAGAAGGAGAGTTTTGTGAAGTTGGGCTTTCACTTGTTGATGTTCTTCTTTTACTTGTACAGAATGATCATGGCTTTGGTGGGTGACGATTAAGGGCCCGGTGCACCCGTACATCCGGGTCGACGTACATTCGGGTCGACGTACATCCTGTTGGGCGTAAATTGAAGTGGACGTACACCCGGGTTGACGTAAATCCAGGTGGAAGTAAATCCAGGTGGACGTAAATCTAGGTGGGACTCTTTCTTTCTGTTTCTTTTGGGAGGAGCCTGACCTTTGTTGAGGCTGAATACTAGTATAATATGATCTAGTGTTAGGACGAGCTAGTTGAGGCTGTGGTGAGCTAGTTTAATATGCCGATCCAGTAGCTAGTATAACCAGAATTGAATGTGCCTGTATATGTACAGTCGGTCCCATCTCCCCTTAAAGTTCTAGACATAGACTACATTACGAATCTACTACTGATGATAGAGTAAGTAGTAATCGTTCTACCCTACTTACACTAATAAACTATACTATAATATATTACTGTACTACTGATTACACACTACATTACACCATGGATTACATTGCACCAAACTCAATTATACTATAGGATTAGAAACCACCATACTACACTTCTACACCATACTACACTTCAACACCAGACTACTATACTATACCAGACTACTATACTATACCAGGTTACTATACTATACCAGACTATACCAGACTACTAGACTATACCAGACTACGACTGATGGTGAGAGTAACTACATTATACTACTGAATATAACACTAACTACTACATCATACACTACAGTATACAATAATTATAAACTACACCACACTAAACCATACAACTATACTATTGAATATACTATGCTGGACCTTTCACTACACTATTCCATACTGTAGTGTGTTATACAACTATACGCCTATTTTATTATTACACTATACTAATAGTGGAAAAAAATTAGTCCTATACTGTTGTACATTTGATTATACTATAACGCTACAGTAACCACATTATACACTACACTACATTATACACTACATTTTGTCATTACTACATCATACTATAGGGTGGTGTAATACTATAAACCATACCACACTATACCACACTGTATTACTAAACTATACACTATACCACACTGTATTACTGAATTATACACTATACTTACTGTACACTATACTTACTGTACATTATACTTACTATAGACTATACTTACTATAGACTATACTTGCTGTACACTATACTTACTATACACTATACTTACTATACACTATACTTACTATACACTATACTTACTATACACTATACTTACTGTACACTATACTTACTGTACACTATACTTACTATAACTATACTTACTATAGACTATATGCTAGATCCACTATAAGCACAGCACTACCCATATATGTGTGAAGCCTACGCCGCATAAATGTAAAAATGGCCAAGTCTGTCACAACCAATTAACTGTGTGGATGCTATAGTTCTGGTGAACAATTTTTTGAAGCCACAAAAATCAGGGATCCTTTCTCAGAGTCCATCATTCGGGTCTAAACGTTTTTACTTTTCTTCTGAATACTTAACCAGCGCCAATTTCTCTCATTGAGGAAGGAATCCTCAACGAATACAGTAACAAATAGGCTTCAAAAGGATTAACAAGAAGGTACCACTATCTAGGTACTCGGTATGTACTACTACTACTACACTATACTACTACTACTACACTATACTACTACTACTACACTATACTACTACTACTACACTATACTACTACTACTACACTATACTACTACTACTACACTATACTACTACTACTACACTATACTACTACTACTACACTATACTACTACTACTACACTATACTACTACTACTACACTATACTACTACTACTACACTATACTACTACTACTACACTATACTACTACTACTACACTATACTACTACTACTACACTATACTACTACTACTACACTATACTACTACTACTACACTATACTACTACTACTACACTATACTACTACTACTACACTATACTACTACTACTACACTATACTACTACTACTACACTATACTACTACTACTACACTATACTACTACTACTACACTATACTACTACTACTACACTATACTACTACTACTACACTATACTACTACTACTACACTATACTACTACTACTACACTATACTACTACTACTACACTATACTACTACTACTACACTATACTACTACTACTACACTATACTACTACTACTACACTATACTACTACTACTACACTATACTACTACTACTACACTATACTACTACTACTACACTATACTACTACTACTACTAAGTTATATAAGCCGCTCAGATTCCTTTCTTGACGTATCATCAATGGATATAGTAGCTGTGAGGTATTAAATGTGCTAACAAGAATCTGAAAAGTACTATTACTGACTTACTATTACTGACTATCACTACTACTGGCTGTTACATACTATTACTTAGTATAGTATTGCTATAAAAGTACTCATGTCGTAATTTAGATACCTTGGACTTACCCGAAATCATAGCCTGACATATACAATCTAGATGCTGCCTCAAAATACTGACACTAATCTGGTATTTGTAATACATGCAATACATATGATACTTAATACCTCTCTAATGTTTATAATACATAATACATGATGCCTGATACCTGATACATGATACCTGATTCCCAATGCCCATGAAATCTGACACTTGACCTCATACCTGAATATTCAGGTTAATAGACATGTGACCGAATAGTTCCTATAATCACGATTGGTGGAATAGGATAAGAATCATAAATTAATATGGATTCCATTAGTGAAATATTATGATGATTCAATGAACCTTTGGGGTGGTGGTGTCTATAATGGTCGGATCAATGAACTGTATCTTTTCTCTGGTCACCAAAACTGCAAGAAATCCACATTCTGTCAATTCACAATCCAATCCAGATTCTTCACGTTGATGCTTTGCTTTTTAATGTTTCTGTCCCTGAAGTTCTCCTAGACTCTTTACCACGGACTGCAACTGTGCAGGCAAGCCGTAGTTTGGATTCAAAACCCTCTGGAGATCCGTAAAAGACAGCATTACATGTGCACTCAAGTCCGGAGCCTGGGATTCGCCCAGAATCGCCGTTTTGAGCTCTCCAATTGCTCCCACCATATGCATGAACTCATGGTGTTTCTCCTTCATTTCATAGTACTTTCTGCGCTCCACCGCTAACTCTGCTCCTACCAGCGAGTGTTTCTTCTGGAGCTCTAAAATGCTCCTACGAACTTCGTTCTTTTTCCTCTGCACACTGACCAAGTCGTGTGAAATGTCGCCCACACTAGAGTGCAAGTCCAGTAAATGGTCGAGGTAGAATTTGAGATGGGCCTTGAACTCGGTCAATACCACGTTTTCACTAATAACTTCGTTGGCCGATGGACGAGGCGAATGATCGTCCACAAAATGTTTTAGTACGTCCAAAGTGGTGAGGTTGAAACGCCGGTCACGTGTGCTGGCCGTATATAGCCTCTCTGAATCGATGGTCAAGGGGCGCTGTTTTCCTTTGGAATTCAGCCCTAACAGCCGGGCCCCTGTATGTTGCTCGGGTTTGGCTCTATGTGCAAGAAGAAGGGCCATGGAACTGAAAGGTTTGGGATGTATGACTTTGGGGGGCTCTGATACGAGACTTTTCCGAAGCATTGGTTTATCCACTACTCTTCTGGACCTTCGAGTGACTGTGGTTGTCTTTTTCTGAGCTTCACCTTTTTTGGGGCGGCCTCTTTTTCGCTTGGCGGGTTTGTCTTCTATGACTTCTTGTTTGATGGGGTCCGCCTCGCTTGGATGCAGTCCATTGTGATCCATAGGGTCTGCATCGATATTATAATCCAATCCCGAGTAGTCCATATGCATAGAAGTCTGTAAATCATCTTTAGTAGCATCGAGTTTGGGATGTTTTGTTGTGTGCAGGACGTTGTAATTCAAAGGTTTAAAGTCGTCTTCATCATCTTCATCGGAGCTAAACGTCAACTTCCGCTTTTCTCGTAGAGCTTCATCGGAAGGTTTATGGTGTTTCTGTTGATTGGAGCGTCTCCTAGAAGGTTGTTTATCCTCTTTGGGTGGTTTCTGAATATGGTTCTGGGTGGAATTTCTGGAAGGTATAGATGATTGATTCAGATTGACCAGAATTTGATTGGTCAGAATTTGATTGGTCAGAACTTGTACCAAGGGTTCTTCTGCTTGATTCTCCCATGGTGTATCCTCCGGCTTGACAGGGTCAGAGTCGTGTTTCCCATCTGAAGACAGAATATTGAGCTGGTCGACCTTAATCTCCCGGTTCCTGCAGTTAGTCACTATCCCAGGCTTGCTAAAGTTATCTTAACGGTTCTTGTTTGCTGGACTAGTTACATACCCTGAGCCTCTTATTCGGGCCTCTCGCCGTGTGTACTGGTCTATAGAAGGCATGTTGTTGGAGTAAGTTCGCGCACCACTGATAAACAGAGAATATACTGTCAACAGGGAACAAAGCCGCAAGTACACAATATATTTGATTTAGGCTAGGAATACAGTGACAGTGTAATAGGTCATCATAGTACTATATTCTTAGAGATTAGTTGAATTAGATTTAGAAAGTAGTGAAAAAGAGAGTGTGAAAAAAGAGTGTATTGTGGTGAATTGATTAATAGGTGTATTTACCTGCACACAACACATCTCACAACACTAGGATGTGAGTAATGTGAGAAATGCGAGTAATGCGAGTGATAGTACTGAGCCTGGGTAAGAATAGTACATAATACACAAGACACAAGACACAAGACACAAGACACAAGACACAAGACACAAGACACAAGACACAAGACACAAGACACAAGACACAAGACACAAGACACCCAGTCACTACACAACTTATAGTGAATTAGAGTTATGGGTTTGTATGTAGAATGGGTGCATTATTACATTTTCAGTGAGCACTGTTTTGGGCCTGGTTTTTCGCAGTCAAGTGCTCGTGCGCGTATATAATATAAACCTCTGTATATATCCATGCCTACATTATCTACTAAAATTATTTTTATTTATTTTTACAAGACCTAATCTTTTGTGCTTGCAAAAGGGTATTACATTATAAATTTATGTATAGTAAAGTGTCGTTTATGGAATGGCTCATGGGATGGCTCAGTGAAGGCTCAGTGAAGGTTCAGTGAAGGCTCATAGTAAAGACTCATAGTACAGTGTTTTTCAAAACTATTCAAACCGACACGGCAAAACGATTCAAACCAATAATTCAAAAAGTTTCGTACACCCCTAACAAGTTGTGGTATACAGGATAACAAGGAAACCAGTTCAGTTCCGTCCGTTTTGACCCTTGAGTGGTACTGCAAGACTCCCAAATGTAGTACATATGAGGCAATCGTCCAGATTTAAGATTTCAGAATATTAAATTCTAATGAAAGTTGGTGTGAAACACTTTGCCGCGCTAGTTTCAATAGTTTTGAAAAACACTGTAAAGGCTCATAGTAAAGGCGCGTCGATCAGTGTCTATTAATTTTTCATCTACATTCTAGTCTATCTATTTCTGTACCAGAAAACACTATTTCGCGTCTATTCACACATTTGCCTTTGGTATCAATTCGTAAAATGACTCTTAATTTTATAACAACTTAGTTATTGTCTTTAGGTGAAGGAGTTGAGGGGAATGTCGGAGGTTTGCATACAAGAAGGCCATAGTACTTTACTATGAGACGATTGGGAAATGAGTATTTAACTTAGTACTTCACTATGAGCCTTCACTATTGACTCATAGAGATAGTTCAGTGATAGTTTAGTGATAGTTTAGTAATAGTTTAGTGATAGTTCAGTGATAGTTTAGTGATAGTTCAGTAATAGTTCAGTGATCGTTCAGTGATCGTTGAGTGATAGTTCAGTGATAGTTTAGTGATAGTTCAGTGATAGTTCAGTGATCGTTCAGTGATGACCCAGTGATAGTTCACGTATATATAGTCAATTCTGGCCGTTATGACGATTGTATAGTGAGCTTCAAGAGTTATTGTAAAGAAAAAAGCCCTGTGAATCTGAGCGACTCAAACAACTTCATCTCATCGTTTTTCAGAATCACATTTCATCATTCACAGCAGTCCAAAAACTTCTTTCAACAGAACGCGCGCACTCTGAAACTACTGCCAATTGGAGTAACTTCAGACCCTCTTTTTTCTAGTTTTTTTTTTTTTTCTTTTTTTTCTTTTTTCTTTTTTTTTCTAATTTTTTACTGTTCCCTGTTTTAGCTTACTACGATATTGTTCTTTAAAAGAATTGTGACTTGACTAATAGATCTTGTACTTGCTCTAGGTGAAGGTGTTTTGAGATGGACCTAAGTAGAAATGATACTTGAAGATAATTCAAACACTAGGTTCAAATACTAGGTTCAAACACTAGGTTCAAATACTAGGTTCATACTAGGTTGAAACACTATAGTTGTGCTCTTAGAGTTCTATCACTCTGGAATACCACATATCTCCATAGCGTATTGTCGTAGTGTAAATACACTGTGGATATCGTAGTCAGGATTTCACTTTGATAGAGCGTAGTACCCTGGATGTCACTTTCGTAGAGTATGGTATCTCGGAATAGGTCGATAATTAGTATTGTCCCTAACCTTTTCTCTCTTGTAGTGTGCTAGATCCACTATGGACAGATCCCACAGAATCTAACATCTACACTATACTATATAATAGACTCCATACTTTAGTACACTACATTATACTATACTATACTATACTATACTATACTATACTACATTATACTATACTATACTATACTATACCGTACTATACTATCTATACCATACTACACTTCCACTCTACTCTACACCTAATTTCTAGTAGAATAAATTCTACGGTACAATATAATCTACTTTACTCCACTATTAACCATGCTACTATTGCTACTGCCAGGATTACTGATACTACTACCAAAATTATTACTACAGTTTTAAAGCTAGTCCTATACTACTTTAGTTCATACAAGACACAGCTATACCAATACAGCTATACTAATACAGCTATACTAATACAGCTATACTAATACAGCTATACTAATACAGCTATACTAATACAGCTATACTGTTAGATCTGCCATAGGGAGATCCCTGCCTATAAAGGTATTATGAAGCCTCTCAGTCCGGTTGTTACAATGGACACTGCAAACACCGTATCACGGCGTTCCGGCCATCACGGCACTTCGTGATTGATGGCCCCTTTTGTTTACTCTGGAGCAATGTTTACCCATTGTTCTGGTGGAGAGTTTTTCGGTGACACGTTTCTCTCAAAGTATATAAACCACTTGGGTTCCTCTCTTTGAGAAACCAGCAACGAGTACAAGATTAGGTTAAGACACGTTAAAAAGAACATAACATATACTACTATACAGCTATACTACTCTACGACACTAAGCTATACTAACATAAAACACAGTAGTGCAGTGTAATAGTATAATGTAGTAGAGTGGTCAGTGACAGTAGCTGATTAGTCTATTGTTAGTCAATATTAGCTGTATTATATATACTCTAGTCTGTACTCTGTCTTTGGTGCCTCACTACTTCATATAAAGCCTAGGTATGATTCTAACAATGGTCAGGCCATCATTGTACCAAATCCTATGATGCATGATGATGATGCATGTAATAAAGCGTTTGGAATGGTTATTATTTCCGTCTCTCGGCAATCAGAATATTTCAGGAAATTGTGTGTAGCTAAAAGAAAGAGGGATACTTTAGATCTTGGGATGTCCTGCATATAAACACCTCGGATCTCTCTAAAGTATCTGGTCACGTGATACAAATGCATACCCCAAGTAATGGCCCATACACTTCAGATTTTGGGTTCCCAAAGAAACACATATCTCCTGAAACTCAAGTGAATCCAGATCTCTTGAAAAATTAAAGGTATATTTTATTTTGTGGAGGATAAAATGACCTGAGTCAATAGGTCGGAACTGGATATAAGCCCCGGAACTGGCTATTCCGGCCACATAAACAATACTGTCACGTGCTGCCCACGTACAACACTTTCTTAACCTCTTTATAAGAAGAATTTGTATGACAGTCCTATAAATACATACACACTTCCTCAAGTGTTGATGTTGATGTTGATGGCATCTCTGGGTCGTGCGCGACTCATAAAATAATATATATGTGGGAGGACTACCGTATGCATGGATATCCAGCATCTACAGCACTATGAAGTGTTTTTGTCACTTTATTAAAGTATCATAAGATTATCATACATTGGACGCTTATTGCTGGGAGAAGTGCTCCAACAAGATGTTTCTCTCCTCAGAGTCAGCACCCCAGTTCTTGACAACAATACAAGAAGCACCAACAACCTTTCTGGCGTTACCTTCTCTGTCCAACTGACACAAACCGGCCCACTCACCCAACAACTTGGCGTCAGAGACCTTGATCAATGGAATCTTCTCGTCACCCTCGTTACACAAACCCTCAACCAACTTGGTGATGGAGTCCTCAGTAACAGAGTCACACAAGACACACAATTGGGCCTCCTTTCTAGAAAGAGCCTTGGAGGCCTCTCTCAAACCTCTGGCCAAACCATCGTGAACCAAAGAGGTTCTCAACACAACCTTCAAGGCATCCTCGATGGAAATGGAAGACTCTTGTTGCTCAACGGCAACCTCTTCGACGACTTGTTGTTCTTCGATATCAGACATTATGGACTTCTTCGTCAGTATACTGCTCAGTGAAGAAGAAAAAGGTGCGAGGTATAATTTTTCGGGTGGGCTGCGCGCGCGCGACCGGCCAGTGCGCACACACTAGGTGGGAATGTCATTAGGGCTCAAGCCCTAACTTACCTCAGTCATCTCCCGCACTCCTCCACTACTCCTCTCCTTCCGCACTCCTCTCCTCCACTACTCCCTTAGTCTCGCACAAATGACCCATCCACCATCTGCAACCAATTAGTATGCATATGAATAAAACATAAATAACATCACTATAATGTCTAAGTATGCATATAATTATGACTATAAGGAATTTTTTATTAATAATTATAAACACGATTCACTTAATTCTTATATGGATCTCTATGTATGTAGGGGAATCAAGTAGTTGTTCCCTTACTTCTTGTCTGATCAGCACAATATATAAATATATACTTGTTGAGCTTTATATATACCTGTTGAGCTTTACTGCCCAAGCTCTTAATCTGGAACGATTATGTCATTGGGAATCTATGAAATCATAACTTCTATTCTTATCTGTATCTAAACTATACTAAGAATTCTCATAATCACAACGTCGTCTCTTGTTTCCTTGCTTCAATAAGTGCAAGAGAATGCGAACCACATCGTTAGCTTTGAACTCACTGATTCTGAATATTTTAATCCAAACTCGGTGACAATATTCAGCGATGTAAACATACGGTTTTAATTTGTTTTCATCTAATCTGTTTTGTTCTAGATATTTCCTGGTACCACAACTGATGGTGTCTTCCTGACCAGGTTGAATATATGCACGCTCGCATATTTTGACAAAACAACTTACAGTCTTGTTCAAAACTATTCAAAGTAGCGCGCCAAAATGGTTCGAACCAAGAAGACAGAATAGTTCAAACCAGCACGGCAAAACGATTCAAACCAATAATTCAAAAAGTTTCGTACTCCTTAGCACTGTCTTTCAAACCAAATACAAGTTGTTGTATACAGGATAACATGGAAACCAGTTCAGTTCCGTCCGTTTTCACCCTTAATTGGTACTTGACCCTTAATTGGTACTTGTCCCTTGATTGGTACTTGACCCTTAATTGGTACTTGTCCCTTGATTGATACTGCAAGACTCCCAACTGTAGTACATATGAAGTAATCGTCCAGATATAAGATTTCAGAATATCGAATTCTAATAAAAGTTGGTGTGAAACATTATGCCATTTGGTTTGAAAGACTGCGCGAAAGGGTACGAAACATTTTGTCGCGCTGGTTTGAATCGTTTTGCTGCGCTAGTTTGAATAGTTTTGAAAACAACTTAACATTCTCCTTTTTTTCTGCTATAAGGTAATAAGAGATTCTCAGTTCATTCCATCTGGATATAACTGACGGTGTGTCTTCCTAACCTTGAAACACTCTCTGCAGTAAGCCTCAAGGCGTTGTCTCATTTGAAAGAGTAATCTTTCGCAACCTGCGATTAACGATTCTTTGTTAGCAGTCTTTTTTCTTGATGATCATTTTGGTATCGTAGGATTTCGTCATGAGGCATATATAGTAAGCAAGCCCACTCATACACCTGAAATGCCAAGTTCTAAAATCCTGATTCCGTTGAGTCGCTAGTATTCAGCAATGCATACATTGCATTCCTTTTGCAAGTTCTTCTTTGGGTCTTCAACGCATACCCAAACGTATCGACCTGCTCTGATCTTCTCCAAAGTTTTCACAAGGTCCATTTCAAATATTAGAGTTTTCTCGTTCTGGTCAAAATGATAGGGGATCTCTAATTTCGGGATAACCGATCCATGACCCATATATATATATATATATATATATAGAGGAGAGAGAGGGGTCGTGCACCAACCGTTTTATTCAAATCCCCACAAGCTTTGGCTGTTCTTTTATATTCTATTTATCGCTAGCCTTTCTTATCCTTCATTTTCTATTACTTAACACATTATTAATATCTACTCTGTCTTGTGTGTTTTGTATGTTTATTTGCCGATCTTTCCTCAGAGGAACCATCGCACCTTACATAGACTAGTCCGGCATAGAGGAATGGAGGTCGTATTAAAGGCCGAAGGCCGCTCAACATCTGATCGACCATTGCAGTTGTTCAACATCCACATGGATAGTACACTACCCATGGTGGGTCTAACAATACCATACCATACTATACAGTGTTTTTCAAAACTATTTAAACCAGTGTGCCAAAACAATTCAAACCAGCTCGACAAAATGTTTCAAACCACTTTAGTAAAATTAAAAAAAAACCAATAATTCAAAAAGTTTCGTACCCCTTCACAGTCTTTCAAACCAAATGGACAAGTTGTTCCGTCTGTTTTTCACCCTTGATTGATTTTTGACCCTTGATTGATACTGCAAGACTCCCAAATGTAGTAACATATGAGGCAATCGTCCAGATTTAAGATTTCAGAATATTCATTTCTAATAAAAGTTGGTGTGAAACATTACGCCATTTGGTTTGAAAGACTGTGCGAAGGGATATGAAACATTTTGTCTTCTTGGTTCGAAACATTTTGTCGCGGTGGTTTAAATAGTTTTGGAAAACACTGTATTAGAATTTACACCAACTTTCATTAGAATTCAATAATCTGAAATCTTAAATGTGAAATCTTAAATCTGGATGATTGACTCATATGTACTATATTTGGGAGTCTTGAAATACCAATCAAGGGTGAAAAACGAACGGGACTGAACTGGTTTCCTTGATAACCTGTATACAACAACTTGTTAGGGGTCATGTAATCATTCATATTGTATTGGTTTGTTTACTTTTGCTAGTGTGGTTTGAATCATTTTGTCGCGCTGGTTTGGATAGTTTTGAAAAACACTGTAGATTTGATAATTCCATATCAGCTAGAAGTGCTGGGGAATCAGGTGGCCCGTAGAGTAACCATGGTTCAAGATCCAGAGGTCCCTTCTTGCTATAGGATATGGATCTCATAGTCCCATCTAGACTGAAGTAGTGTAATTCTGATTATCACTACGAGAAGGTTTTGGTGGGTCTGGTTTTCTGGTTTTGGTGGTGGTTTTGGTGGGTCTGGTTTTGGGAGGCATCTTGGTATGTCTCCCTCAGTAGAGATATTGCACTAGACTAGACTATCCCACCATCACCGTATTAATTGGAAGTAATGCCACTATAAATGCACCTAGGGGAGATATGGTTAAAAGAAGTATAATTGTTCAGTGATAACCTAGTGTCTGGTAGTGTTTAGTTTACTAGGGATAGTAATAGATGTATTCAGTGTGGTAGTTAATAATGTTTTAGTGGTCTTTGAATCTAGAGTATTTGGGGTAGTAGTAAGTACTTAGTGTGAATACGAAAGCAGTTAATGTGAATTCACGTTGGTAAAATTCTTGGAGTCAGAAGAGTTAATTGGTACATAAATAGAATTGACGGTTAGTGTGTATATTAGAGGGGTGGCTTATAACCATATGGATAATTCATAACCATATGTGTGGCTCATAACCATATGAATGATTCATAACCATAGTGTTTCATTTTCATTTTTATATTTATATTCATTTGATAGTTCCTTTTAATTCCCTCATACTCTCTGATCGGTTCCCTTTTCATCTGAAATCTGCGGTGTACCAACGAATTCGAATGAACCAAACGTGTTAAATCCACAATAGGTAGAAAACTACCTCTAGATACAATATGGAGCCTACGATATCCGATTCTAGTAGTGTCTACTACAATTGGCGTGACACGGCATTTGATCGTTGTGACAACTCGTGAACCTGAGGCCCTTTTCGAACATTCCAGAAACAATACTTCCATTATTCTGGTGGAGAGTTTTTCGGTGTCACGTTTCTCTCAAAGTTATATAAACCACTTCGGTTTCTCTCATTGAGGAACCATCAACGAATACAAGATTAGGTTAAAATACGTTATAAAGAACATAACCAAACGTAACATTATGCCAAAACCAAAAGAAAATTAATCCGGTTTAGAAAAGACTAAACATTCAAATATTTTTTTAATCATTCACCAGAATTGGAATATTCTTTCTCTTTACCTCCTTTTTTTTAAATGGATGGAAGTCTATGAACTAAGCACGTGTTATTATGCAGGATATATCGAATGTGTACACAACTAAATCTTAGAATTACAAATTGAGTCCATTATATCAAAATTAAGTTGAGAGGTTTAAGATATTAGAAACGGGTTGAAAAGATAAGGGACTTTCTATAGCATCACTTGACGTGGCAAGAAGCCTGCCACCAGTATCTGATTACAGGCTTCAGTGTCAACTACTTAAGTAGCCCGATTCCTCCGTCGGGATAACCATCAGCTAATGAATATAGTAACAGGACCTGACGTAAGAATCTTCATCATCGTCCTTGTTAAGATTGATACCTTCGCCAAGGTCAACCATATCTAACTCGCCCTCTCCGGTCACTTTCACACCCCACCT
>NLAO01001822.1:0-80516 GCA_002370835.1 Metschnikowia continentalis | reverse complement strand
TAGTAGTAGTAGTAGTAGTAGTAGTAGTAGTAGTAGTAGTAGTAGTAGTAGTAGTAGTAGTAGTAGTAGTAGTAGTAGTAGTATTAGTATGTCGTACCAGGTGGACCATGGATTAACCTTACATATCCCTGTATACTAATATATACTAAAACATAAGTTGAAATATAGAGAAGTAGGGAGGCTCTATAGATTAGAGTAGACTAGAGTAATGTGGAGTAGACTAGAGTAGACTAGAGTAGAGTATGTTATAGCTTTGTTTTTTATTTTTTTGTTTTTGTTTTTTTGTTTTTTTGTTTTTGTTTTTCATGTTCAATAATAAAGTAAAGAACATTCAGAAATTATTCATTATCTTTTATATTTATCAGTCACTCATTAACATGAGAATAACCATCACTCATCAATCACTCATGATCATTGATTTCATCACTCACATCACTAACCATAACCATTGACTCACTGACTCTGAATGACCTTCATGACTGCTGTTGACCTTCATGACTGCCGTTGACCTTCATGACTGCCGTTAACCTTCATAACTGCCGTTGACCTTCATGACTGCTGTTGACTCTCATGACTGCCGTTGACCTTCATGACTGCTGTTGACCTTCATAACTGCCGTTGACCTTCATAACTGCTGTTGACCATATCATAACTCCCATTCACCATATCATAACTGCCATTCACAATATCATAACTGCCATTCACCATATCATAACTGTCAATCATAACTGTCAATCACAACTGCTTCAATTATTCTGGTTTTGGTTATTGTTCTGGTTGCCCATGAACTGCTTGGCCATGTTCTGGATATTCTCAAGCCCGCCTTCTCCGCCCAAACTACTGGCCATTTGACGGATCATGGGATTGTTCATCAACCCTTGCATGGCTTCGGGGTTCTGCATCATGCTCTGTGCTGCTTGCATCACCTGGGGGTTGTTCATCATGGCAGACAAGTCGGGCATACCACCTCCACCAAACATCGACGAAAGGTCGGGCATTCCTCCTCCACCGAACATCGATGAGAGATCGGGCATTCCCCCAGCTCCTGCTCCACCAGCTGCTCCACCAGCTGCTCTACTTCCACTTCCACTTCCAGCTCCAGCTCCAGCTCCAGCTCCAGTTCCGGAAACTTCACTGCCACTGCTAGTTTCATTGCCAGCTCCACTTCCACTGCCACTGTCACTGGCAATAGATCTCTCCAACTCCTCCTCCACACGCTTCTTGGCAGTCTCGTAGCCCCTCTTCATAGCATCCGTAGGACTAGAGCCCTCCACCTCCATTCCCTTCTTATAAGCCTCCATGGCCTCCTTGGCATTTCCCAACGCATACTGCGCCAAACCCAACCGCGAGTACGCCTTGGCAAACCCTGGGTTAATTTCAAGCGCTTTCTTCGCATCCTCCACGGCCTTATCATGCTGCGAAGCCGAAGAGTACGCTGCTGCCCTATTGGACAAGTACACCACATTGGAAGAATCCAAAGCAATGGCTTGAGTGTACTTGTCGATGGCCTGCACAAAGTCCTTGGCTGCCATAGCCTTGTTGCCCTCGGCCTTTAAGGCATCGGCCTGGGCCTTGTCCTCAGGGGATGCGGTGGCGTTTTGAGCCTGCGACGAGGATGAACTGTGCGCGCCACTGTCAGCGCCACTTGCACCTGAACTGCTGAGGTTTTTTTGGGCTGTTGCGGAGTTCACAAGCTCCAATAAACTGCCGCCTAGTTTTTGGTCCACGGCCCCTGAATCTACTTTGGACACTTCGAATGCATCGGCAATACAGTCGATGGCCACATCGATGGATTCGGAAAAGTCTTCGCTTACCGTTTTGTCGGCCACGCTGGCCTGGAGAAACTTGATGATGGACACTGCCAAGTCTTGTTGAGAGATTGCCATTGTGTTGTAGCTGAGGAAGTTGAGAATGGGTTGGCTTAAATCGCGTATCAGGAGATCACGTGAAATTCACGTGTGCACGTGATACAGAGCACGTGTAGTAGGGTGTACGGGTGTTCCAGAACATTCCACCAACCTTTTTCAAACTACTCCAATCTATACGAACCTCCAGCAATTAAATTCATAACTCTCTAATCACAACCCCTAAACTAATTCCTCACGCTCTCGAGACACTTTTGGAGCTGTACGCTTCTGTGCCGGAGCGAAAGCACCGACTCCCTGGCCAACCGTTTAAGCCCGAATGTTATAAACCGCAGCCTGTACAGAAGAAATAGTGAGATTTCAGCGGCCACGGCCTCGTGGCTGTGGCGGAGATTAGAGCCGAGATCCGTGATCCGCGTCACGTGCTCCGCCTTCATCGTCACGAGCCGCCGGTACTTATTCTTCTTCAGGTCGCCCAAACCGAACATTAGAGAGAAATCGCTTTCCTCTTTGAACTGCTCGTCTGCAGGAACAGTTTCCACCGAAAACGTGCTTCTTTTCTGAAGCCGCGGTTCGGAGCCCGGGGCCCGTTTAAGCACCAATTCCTCCATTTCACAGATTTCCTGGTTCAAAGTCTGGATCTGCTCATAAAGTGTTTGCCAAAGGTGGATCTTGCCAAACAAAACATCACACTGTTGAATAAGCTGCTCTGTGCAGGACTCAAGCCATGCCACGAAACCCTGGAAAGTGCCCATTGGAACAACCCCCGAGTCCCGTTTGAAGTTCATTATGTTTAATGCCCGGAGAATATTATCATATGCACTCCTCAGATCTTCATCCTTCATCCTTCCACATGAAGATAAGTTGCTTAGCTTTCGCATCACGTGACCGTACCGCATAAGGTCTTTTTTGGAAAAGTCAATGAAATAATACATTTCTTGGAGTTTGGCTTGGTCCAACTTGCCCTCCATGGGTTTTTCTTTGGTCACAGCTTTGGCCATCTCGAAAACCAGCTCTTCGTTGCTTTTTTTAACGAGATTCTGGAAGATCTTCTGCACACTATCTTCGGTAAAGGCTAGTGACAGGAGAAACATGTTCACGTGATCCACGAGCCGGTTATGCCTGTACTTGCCATTGATTGGGTCGTTGGCCTTTGTTTCGGGGAAATTGACCCATAGTTTCTCCAACGGCATGAACAGATGCGGATTCGTCATCCAGAACACCTGCACGATTTTCTTGAACGTGTTAAGCGAAAGACTTTGGGATTGGATCGTGCTGCCGCCAGGAGAAGTACTGCCGGTAGGAGAAGTGATGGTGGAAGAAGAATTATTGCAGGTAACTTCATTTTTCCTGCACACTGCATGCATCTGCCATTCCCTCTTCCCACTATCGTACTTTCCACTGATCACTCCAAAAACAAAAGGGTGTTTTGGAAAAAAATGATCTAAAAAGCTCGAGACCACCAACTTTTCAATTTCCTGGAACTCAGGATCGCTCACTCCACTATGGTTCTTTTTTGCAGCCGAAAAACTGTAACTATCCAGGAGATTGTGGAAGCTTTTGGGGTCTTCAATGCTAAAGATGAAGCTTTTCTCCGAAAGAAGCACCTGTAGATTTTCCAACCGGTTGTAGCGCATGGAGAGAGATGCTGGAGAAATACCACGCATATTGAGTTCATTGACATCCACTGCTGAAGAAGTTTTGTGCTTGAATTTGGGCCCCGACTCTTTAACGTTGCTTTGGAGCCCTAATTCGGATTCATTGGTTTCGAGCCCCTCTATTGGACTTTTCTCTTCTAAAATACCAGACTCTCGGATCCCACGTGACATTGCATGTAGAAGCGTGTTTCCACTTCTGTCTGTATGCAGATTATAAGAAATGTTGGAGATGCTGAACCCGGTTGAAATGAGCTGCTTGTATTCAGGGTGGTCGTATGCTCTGCAGAAACTAAAAAGCGGGGTCTGTGAATTATGGTCCTTATGGCTCCAATCAACAAACCTACCGAGTCTTTGTAAGGCTTTAAGATCGTGCGAGAGATAATGCCCGATGCTCCTGCCCCGGTGGTCCGGACAATTGACGTATGCGGAAATCTCCGATGCCGACAAGTTAAATTCAAGCACATCAATGAGGTGATGAATAATTTCCAGGTTTTCGTGCTGAAGAGCCACCATCAAAAGGTTTTGCCTGGTGGTGGTGTTGGTATCAAACACAAGGTCTTCGATGCAGGATACCGCTTGGGTTTTTTCCGACAAAAGATTGTATATTTCCGTGTTATTGGCCCGAATGGTAATAAACCAGAAACTCTCACCGTGGATGTTCTTGCTGTTGAGGAAATGGCTCCGGGGGAGTGTTTTAGATGAGTCTATCTGCAGGAGAATCCTGTCGACCTGCAGATAGTCCTCCTTTTGAATGGCCGCCCAGAATGCATAATTCTCCGATGACGCCTTAATTTCTTTGGTTATACAGCCCTGTAGGTGATAAACAACTGCATTGAAGTTCAGAAGAATATAGTTCAAGTAACCAGCCTTGTCTTGGGCGTCTGAGGCCGACCCTAGGCCAAAGTTCTGTATATAGTAGAGGTGACACTCCAAATTGGGCACTTTGGAATGCACAATGACCATAATTAAAAGCCCAATGAGTGTATCGGCGTCCACAAGCGGCGCCAGGCCGTCATGAGCTCGGGATTCGGTCAAAACTTGCACAGTACGGGTCAAAATGCCGACTTTTTCTCGCTGGTTAGTGATCCGGGCCCCGGACAATTCTGAAAACACCTTGATGGCTTCCTCCACGCGCCGGTATAAAACGTTGAGACTCCAGGGCTCTTCCACAGGAATATCCAATTGGTTAAGGGAAAGACACAGTAGATCCCTGTATAGTTGGGGTGTTAAAATAATGCGGTGATTAGAATCTTTTTGGAAGCTTTTTTGGGGAATTATATCTGCATGAGAGGGATCATTTTCGGGGTTTTCGGGGTTGGGATCGCTGGTGTACGGGTTTGTGAACTGGAACACGAGCAGTGACCATAAGCGGTCATAAATATTGAACTCCACAAATTCATGCACCAAGCGGTTCATATCAAGGTTGGGGTTCTTCATGGACACCGAGGTCAAGAGGTTATGAACCCTGTCTCCATCTATGGAGTCAGAATTGACGGTGTCCTGCACAATGCGGAACGCCTCAGCCACCATGGCTGCAAAAAGCTTTTTGATCTGGGAAAGCGGGAGGCTTTTGCGACTTCGGAGGTCCTGGAACTTGCGGTTGTTATGATGGAAGAGTGTATAGAATGCAGAAGCCATGGTTCGGGAAAGGGCGGGGAAGTTCTGGAGGAGGTCGGAAAAAGTGGGTTCCGGGGGCAGACTCGAGGGCAGATCCTGGGCCAGGTCTATGGGTTTCGGGGGTAATGCAGCTGAGGCAAGTGACAGATTTGAGGGTGAGGGACCCGAAATACTCCGGGGTCCTCCGTTAGTCAACACTGAAAACCTACCGCCATTGGTCGGAAAGAGAGGGGCGTTGAATACCTCGGACACGTCGCCACAGAGTGGAGCCGAAATATAGATACACCCATACACCAGCCCCCGGGGTAAGTAATCAGCCCAAACCGGAACGCCATCATACCCCATAATCAGCACCTTGCGAGACTCCTTGAAGCCCTTACCCGAGAACACGTAGCCGTTCTTGATCAACACCTGTTTACCACTCAAAGTGGTATAGATGTACGGGTGTGACTTCCGAGCCGCCGTCGCCAGCGATATCCCCAGCAAGTTCCGGAGAATATGGGACCGGATAAAGTCCTCGGTGATATTGTCGTCTGAGAACCTGTCTGCCGGGGGCACCAAAACGGTGATTTCCGTATGTGGCTGGAGATCCTGTATGAGCGCCGCCATGGACGCTAGCAGCGGGTTGTTAAATAGGACATTAAGGAGCGGGTTACAGAGAGCCGGAAGATGGTACGCGCACATGTCATAGTCGTATCCCTGGATGTAAAGAAGGAGTTGGTTGTAAGAGAGTTGTTGTAGGGGAAAGTGCGAGTCACGTGCGTGAGGAGTGTATAGACGTAACACGTGATGGAGTACGTGATGATTGTTTTGCAGCCACCGCGTCCCCCTTCCGTTCCTGTAGCCATACGTTGCTGTCTCCTCCCCACAGATATGAAACACATCCTAATTAGGAAACTGATATGCATGGGATATATAAGGGTGGCAAGGCCTGTACACTACGTGCATGTGTTTCATGTGTTTGTGCATGCAGGAATGCATTTGCTCAGGGTATATAACCCCCTCCCTCCCCGTGTTTTCCTCCCCTTCATTAACCCATCAATATTCACTCACCCTAATAATAGCTGCTACTGCAACTGCTACTACCACTGCTACTACTACTGCTACTACTACTGCAAACTACTACTACTACTCCCACTAGTTACTACCAGCTACTACCGACTACTACAACTACTACCAAATACCACTACCAACTACTACTACTACTACCAAATACCACTACCAACTACTACTAACTACTATACCACCTTGGACTGCCAACTACTTACTACTACTACCAAATACCACTACTACTACCAAATACCACTACCAACTACTACTACTACTACCAAATACCACTACCACTGCCAACTACTACTAACTACTGTAGAAGGCTTGAAAGGGGTTTTGAATAGCTTTTTTAGTGTTGGCACTGGTACCTATCTTATGCCCATTGAGCGTGGATATCAAACTGCGTGTACGGAAGCATGTATTTCATGCATGCTACAGTAAACCTATGTACATTATAGGTTTTTATGAGGTTGGCTCTTGTTCGAAGGTTGAAATCACTACCAGCTACTACTAATAATACTACTACTAGTGCTACTGTTACTGTTACTGCTACTGCTACTACTGCTGCTGCTGCTAACTCATACTACCAACTCATACTACCAACTCATACTACCAACTCTTAGCTAATATTTTACTCATACTACTAACTACTTACGACTACGACGAATTACTACCAAAACTACTACTAACTACTTACGACTACGACGAATTACTACCAAAACTACTACCAACTACTAACTTGAACCAAATTTTTCTGATTCTATTGAGGGTATTTTGTTTCAGATTGACAATGTCTTGTTGTTAACCAACAACAACAACTGCCACAAGATATCTTAGCACCATTGACATGCTTAGCACTAATGACCAACCTTAGTATTCACAATCATTGGCATTGACAAACATTGGCATTGACAAACATTGGCATTGACAAACATTGGCATTGACAAACATTGGCATTGACAAACGTTGGTATTGCTAACCTTAGTATTGACATGCTTGGCAAGATCTCAAAGATTCGTTCTTTACTTGCTGAGAAGTCTAGTACAATCCCTTGCAACCATGTGATTCGAACACAAGGGTAACTCACCCATTGCAAGTGATACATGTGGATTTATGCTGACTGATAGGAGTGGACACATGATGGCACAAACTATATTAACCATTGTTGATCACTTCACAAGATATGTGGAAGCTATTCCAATCCGTCTAAAAGTGACGCGACCTTTTGAATAAAGAAATTAATTCTTCAAAGTCAAACAAAGTTTCCGAAACGGTACTTCACAACAGAATTTAGATCGGAAAATGGAAGAAAGTTTGAAGGTGAAAAACTGGGGAGTTTTGGAGGAGTTTAAAGGTGAACAACTTGTGAAGCTTTGTGGTGAACAACTTGTAAAGTAGTGTGGTGAACATCTAATTGGGCAACTCTTTACTGTCCCTCATACGTTGCACCAAAATGGCTTAGTGGAACAAGCTTATTGAACACTTCAAGGGAAGACAAGGTGTTTACTTATGGACGCAAAATCAACAATTAATTTTTGACCTGACGGATTACATGAAGTAATGCGGATTACTAATTGGACACATTCAAGGGGAATAGAGTTGCAGTGGCTTGTTGACTTATGGCAAGAACATACACAATCACCACCGTCAGCGAAGACAAGCTAAGCTTGATGAATCCCACATGAAGTAACGCTCTGGTGCAGAGCAATCCAAACTATGCTAGTCATTATGATTATAGACTATAGCACATGGGATCACAAGATAAATTACCAGATTCAGTTACATGGTATTAGATCAGAAATATAGAGGAGAATTCAAAACAGCGAGTTTATTGGGAACCATAATTGCGGGAAGTGACACACTTAATCAGTTTTAGTTTAGTTCCGACTGCTCTTTCCCGCTCCATTCTCTCTAGTCTATGGTTTTAGTCTATGACCTGGTCTATGGGTTCCAGGGTTCCAGTCTATGATCTGGTCTATGATCTGGTCTATGGGTTCTAGTCTATGATTCCCTGGCCTATGGCTCCAGTCCAAGGGTTCTAGTCCATGGGTTCTAGTCTATGGATCTACTCCATCCTCTCTAGTCTATGATTCTTTGGCCTATAGGCTCTAGTCTGGAGGTTCTAGTCTATGGGTTCTAATCTATGGGTCTAGTCTATTATCATTCCAGAGTTGATGGTCTGGGCTACCATTCCAAAAGTTGATTTGTTAGACCCACCATACATATTGCACTGGTCATTGAGTTCTTTGATCCTAGACAGTTCTCTAGTCATGGAGTGCTTTGATCCTAGACAGTTCTTTACTCATTGAGTGCTTGAGCCTACACTCAGGAACTTGAACGATGACTATTGGAAGCCGTCACGAACCTTTATGGCTATCGTGTTGAGATTTACATCCACTTCCTAATCTCGAAAGAAGTCAAACACCTCAGATTACTACTGGACGAATCTTCAATGGACACAACTAACTAAGGACTAAACATCTCAGCATCCACAAAAGATGATCTGGAACTCGTCTTTAAAAATCTCACAGATAAGCAAAAAGCCAATGACTTGACTTACGGTGGTATGGAAAAATTAACAGGTTTCGAATTTTCTAATGGTTGAGTCTAAAGTTTACTATTTCGATGGATTAGACTTGGGGGAATTCACATTTGAAAAGAAGACTTTAAAGCTGAAAAGAAGACTCCAAAGTTGAAAAAAAAAAAACAAAAACTCTTTAACTGAAATGAAGACTCTAAATACTTCCAAAGTTGGTTTGAGCTCTTCAGATACTCAACTAAAAAGGCAAATGAGGTGAAGCCCATTGAATCAAGTGATACTGATTTGATAATACTACTCCTCAAACCAGGGAAGTTACGAATTGGATGTACCACCGTTGCAACACTTATGAAACCTCTCAATTGCACTGAAAATGCATTGACCGACTTTTCCACCTTTATGAGAGATTTACGTCTAATGTCTGAACACAAGTTTTGTACCCTATACATTGAAACTTGTGCATATTCTTCCAATAATAGTTCCGATTGATGAGTTTGCATGTTTTGTCAGCACTTCTTTGACTGGCAACACCACCTCTGTGACTGGCAATACCACCTCTGTGACCGGCGACACCACCTCTGTGACCAGGGAGCGGACCGTGATGACAAATTTTCAAGATTTCGGAGCCAAAGCGTCCAGCAGGGACCCAGAGACGGAGATACGGAGGGTCACAGAGTCACAGAGACAGAGACACAGAGGCACAGAGAATCGTTTGGACTAACTGCTTACTTAAGAAGTCCACGCCAAAAGCTATACTTCTCAAGATTCGATTTCATCTTTGGTGGATAAGGTTTGTTCTTGAAAATGATGTGGAAGGTTGAACTGAATTCAGGGTTCTGTGGGAGATCTTCCAAAAGCATAGGGATGGAATCATGGTTGTCAAGAATTTCGGAAACCGCTTGTAACCCATCGTTCCCCAAGATCCTTTTAATTGATAAGCCCGTTAGAAGCTTATAACCCTTGCGAATACAGGCTGAAGCCTTAGGTCGCTTACGAATTATAACATCAATTGACACGAAGTCAGCCATACAATGGAATTCGAATCCACGAGTATAGTGCTCTAGTGGTATAGTACTACAGTGGTATAGTACTCTAGTGGTATAGTACTACAGTGGTATAGTACTACAGTGGTATAGTACTACAGTGGTATAGTACTACAGTGTTAGAGTACCAGACTGTCCTACTGTGATTTCAAACACATATCCATGTGCTACCTATTTTTGCATTGAGTCATTTTGGTTAAAATACACCATATTATTGTCTCCTGCATATGCTTCATTTTATTATACTCCCAACGTATAATGCAAGCTACTCCATACTAGACTCCTTGACTGTCTGAACAGACAAACCACTCATGGAAGTTTGCAATGCATCCACTTGCACATTATTGCCTAAAGCGTCCACTTCATTGCCTAAAGCATCCGCATGATTACCTAAACCATCCACTTCATTGCTTAATGCGTCCTCATTTCCCATTCCGTCTGAATCCTCCAGTTCCACCTCCCTCCTTATCTTTTCTATAACATTCCCCAAGTTATCATACTCAACACTTGAAACATCATCGTCAGATTCCTCACTATGCCCACTTGAATCATCACTAGTATCCATATCCTGGGCCCTATTAACATTTCCCTGCATCCAAACATCTTCTGAATGGCCACGGGACTTTCGTTCACGTACCTCAGCTTCAAGTTTAGCCATCCAATCATCTTGAACCTTAATAATCGAGGCTGAATCAGTGCTTCCTGCATATAGCCCCAACAACTCCTTATTGATTTCCAAGAACGTCAAACCCCATGAAAAATTACTTAGAAGTTGCTCTGCAAGTTCTAGTTCCCCCACAATGGCAAAACATGCAGCTATAGCTTCCACACAGTTGAGTTTCCAAGGTCTACCATAATTCACCGTATTTGCCGCCACCAAATATGGTAAAAGTCGCTCGTTTTTGCCTCCAATCTTCCCAAATGGGATCTCATCAAGTCGGGCCCACAGGCACTCTACCACGGCGGCTCCTGACGCCATCACAAGGTCATGGTCATCGGGACAAACCACCAGTTTCCCATTTGGCGAGATCACAATGCCCTGGAACTTCTGGCCCACCCTAAGATTACGAATATACCCCAAGCGCTCGAGCTTTTTACCCAGACACCGTTTCGGGTCACAGTGGTCGAAATCCCACATGGCTAGTTTGACGGGGAACTTGGACTCGGCATTACTGGCAACTGCGCCGGTTTCTTGCCTTCCTTTTCGAACATGATGCTGCTTGGCCTTGTGGCCGTTGGAGGTCTTGTTCTTAGCTGCTCTATCCTCGCTGGGCTTGTTCTTTCCTTTGGCCATGGTGAAGAGAAGAGAAGCGATGGTGTATTTGATGTGCGAGTCACGTGATGATGTTGGTCACGTGATAATTCTAGTCACGTGGCTGAAATTTTAGTGTATTGTCATGTGACACACCACGTGACACACTCCTACTGGACTTCACTGGATTTCATTGGACTTCACTGGACTACACTGGACTCCACTGGACTAAAATGGACTACAATGAACTACACTGAACTACACTGAACTACACTGGACTATACTGGACTATACTGGACTACACTGGACTACTACACTCATGGTATCTTTTCCTCCGGAAACATGTAGAGATTTAAAGAAACAGAATTAATGGCCTCAGATCTGAAGGCCCAATTCATCATTAAGGCCCGGAGAATGTTCCAAGAAACACACAAATGAGGCCGCATATTGATGATGTGGTAATGGTGGTCCAAAAACATCATAAACGGTAATAAAGTTTTGGCAGAACCCAAGACCAAGAAATTGTTATTCACTCCGAAAACTCTGGTTTCGTTGCCCTTTCCAACACTAGCCACACCTTTATTCCACACCATGCTGGGTGCAGGTGCTAGACCGCACGTTCCAGGCACAAAGAACTCTCCTTCGGCATGGTTTATCATGCTGAACCGCACGAACCGGCCATCGAGCTTCTTGCAGAGATTCCTTAATGATTTTGGTGTTTTGATCATTTCTGCTATGCCAATATGTGTGATGCACATGATTAGAAGAAACATCACGCCTCGCATCGGTCTCATTTTGGACTTTAATATGGTGTTAATTGGAAGTCTATGGTTACGGTTATGGTTTTTGAATGGTTTTTGAATATGGGTTTGGAATGGTATAAGGTTATTGATTTGGATTTGGTAATAATTTAGTAGTTCTTGGAGGGGTCTGGCTTTATGGCTTGGCTTATGGTTATGGTTGTGGCTTTGGATTGGCATTGGCATTGGCATTGGCATTCGGGTTATTTTAGATGATGCTTATAATTATGGTTATAGCCATTAGTTTCCTGGGTGGTGGATATATGGGATATTGGATATGGATATGGATATGGATATGGATATTGGATTTGGATATTGGATTTGGAAATATGCAGATCTTGAAAGTTATTGGTTTAGCTTTGGTAATGGCTTTGAGGATATTAAGCTGAATGGACTTGGACATGAAGTTGAGCTTTGAGAGGATTTAAAAACATTGAGGATTTGTTCTGCAAATGAAGATTTGATGGTTTGGTGGTTTTGAGGTTTTGGGTTTTTGAAATTGGGTGGATTTGGGGGCTTTTATGGCTATAATGATCTCAATCGGTGCTGATTATTATGATGGTTTCAGGTTGGTAATTTTGATTTGATGAGCCAACCACAATGGATTCTGAGTTGATTCTCTGAATTCAAGTGTATTGTTGACCTCAACGATACTGATTATCTGTTCCCCTTATTCGTCGATTTCTTGATTCCCAAATTTTCGAATTCCCAGATTTTCTGATCCCCAGATTTTCGGATTCCCTGGTTTTCTGATTCACTGATTCCCTAATTTTTTGAAACCCTGATTTTTGATTCAATAGTCCGTAGATTATAGTGTGGTATGCTTTTCTGAATGGTTATGAGCGCTGGGATGAGCGATGAACTGGGATAATGAGGTGAGTCATATTCTTAGCTTAAATCCCTAGCCTGAAGTCTATACCGCAAATTCCAAAGACTCGTGATCCTAAGCTGGAGGATGGACATGACCAGGTACATGTAATATAATGACCTGCAGATAAGACCGGGGAAACATTAGCCGTCACCAACAATCACCACTTCAACAATGAGCAAGAAGGAAATAATAGGAATAGATAATGATGGTAATAATGAGTATGGGAGGATGTGAGGATGGGAGTATGGGAATGGGACTGGGACTGGAGGTACACTGGCCACTTTTGTCAGTATGCAGGATATTGGGTTCATTATCGGCTCCGCTTTACTTCCTCCACCTCACCAAATCTATTCTGATGGCAGATTCGGTAGATTTTTTGCGAGTGAGAAAATTTTCACATATAAATTTTCAGGTAATCGAGTAGGCTGCTGGTGGGAGTAGTTACACCATTATGGGTGGCGCATGACCCAAAAAAAATCAAGCTGATTTTCGCTTATAGTTGTGAATAATGGGTTGTGGAGTCAGGCAGTCCGTAAGTCAAACATGATGAGATTCAGTGGAAACTTCAAACTCTCAGAAATGGACCTAATGGTCACAAAATACCAAACACTCAAGGGAACTTTTATTTTCGTCGAAGACTCCGGAACCACTAGTTCCCTGTAGGAGTAGTAGTAGTAGTAGTATACCATGGCTGTAGTCTTTTAATAGAGTTGTATGAACCATTAGCAAAATCAGATCTTTAATGGCTCATATCACTTTCTTGTATGGTATTGGAGTAACTCCACCTCTAGGCTGTTCTTCGTATGCTCTAGACTTCATAGAATGTTACTATACATATACACCTTGTGGTGTACCTCAATAGATCAATATAGTATAGTAGTCAGATAGTAGTCAGCATAGGATAATCTGAATCTAATCGTGGATCTCTGGATTAGTATCTTAATCTTTGGTTTCCTGTAAGATGCTCTTCAATCACTTTGAGCAAACAATCTCTTGAAAAACGAGAAACAGTTTGAGCCCCCCCCCCCCCAAAAAAAAAAAAAAAAACCAACCGTTCAAACAAATTTGGTATTGGTTCCTCTCTCCAATATGAAGTTTTAAACCATCCTTGATGAACGTATAAACACCATCGCCAGTGCCATGAAAACAATACACCTTCTTAACTTAAGTGTGCAGCAATCACTGCCAGACCTGAAATTGCTTAGATACATGATATTGCATATCAGGCTCTGAAACGTGTATAATCGTTCACGGTATTTCTGTTTTGAAAGGCCACTTCATATAGACTGTTTTTTCGTGTAATGGGTTTTGGAATGGCTATTTGAATGGCTATTTGAATGGCTGCTTAAACTGGTAGACTTTGACACGACACAAGGACTGTCCGTATATATTGAACGTATTCCTTACGTCCTAAAGTTGATCATAGTAGGTATTGAACCTAGAATAGTCGAGGAAAAAATAGTGGAGAAAATTTTTGGTTAGTCCAAGGGGAAGAATGCCCTGCTGTTTTATACACTGATTCAAACCAAGTATTGAAGATTTTGATAATTGATGGATGCAATCCTGCACGAACATGAACCATGAACCATGAACCAAGAAACAAGAACCATGAACCAAGAAACATGGGATAATCAGGGGTTACCCGACCGCGATATATATATCTCAGTATCCGAATTGGAAGTCGTTTCCTAACAGGAACAGGGGGGATGCGCAGCCTTATATATTTCGCAGCTTCTCCGCTCCTGCATGGTTGGTGGCTGCAAATAAACTGGGCGGGGTGCGAATAGGGGGCCAAATATCTATATAAGAACGCCTCCCCGCCCGCCCTTTCTCCCACCAAATTTTTCTCACTAAGAGTTTCTTTCACTGGGAGTTTCTTTCACCGAGAGTTTCTTTCACTGAGAGTTTCTTTCACCGAGAGTTTCTTTCACCGAGAGTTTCTTTCACCGAGAGTTTCTTTCACTAAGAGTTTCTTTCACTGAATTTCTCCCACTCCCTGTGTTAGATTTATATTGTCAGGGCCATGCCTATAGTGGTATTATAAAGGCTACGCTGTCCAATCCTATCAATGGCCACTGCAAACGTCTTTCGAAAATTCTAGAACAATCATCAACATCGTTCTGATGGAGAAGTTTTCTCTTCTACGTTTTCTCTTCTACGTTTTCTCTTCTACGTTACATGATACATGAGTCGCTCAGATTCTTCTTTGAGGAAGGATCAACGGATATAGTATCATTCAGGCATGAATATACTAAAGAACATAATACCCTGAAACTCCCTACATTTTGTTTATGAGGTTGTGTGACGTATGATCAGGGTTACAGGGCTACATAGTTACAGGGTTACAGGATTACATGGTTACAGGATTACATGGTTACAGGATTACATGGTTATTGGGTGGCTGGTTGATATCTGCAGAGAAGCTTAAACATTCCTCAATAGGTAGGCAACTACCTATGCCGGATCTGACAGTTACAGGGTTACATGGTTACAGGATTACATGTGTTATCAGTGATAGATCACTACAGGTAGGGAGGCATTGGCCTACGCCGTCCGATCCTAAAAATCGCCATTGCAAACGTTGTGTTTCGGCCTTCATGGCACTTTGTACAATGATTGCTTTTCGAAACCACGTTTTCTCTCAAAACATTGAAACGCCGCTCAGTTGCTTTCGAAGAATCATCAATGAATATTAGCAATCAGCTATTATCAGATATTATCAGCTATTATCAGATATTATCAGCCATTATCAGACATTATCAGATATTATTAGATATTCTGCCTACTAATAAGAGGGCATCCTACCAATAAGAGGACAGTCCCTATTCGGCTTTACTTTTGCAGCAGGGGTCTGGTACTCAGAAACATTCAAATACGTTTTGGAGAGGTTCAGAGCAAACCCGGATTTTGCATTCGCTCGGAAGAAAATGTGTTCATGATATTGTGGTTCCCATTATTAAGAGTCATATCTAAATGAGACATGACAAAAAGTGTCCATTAGAGTCTTCTGAAATCTATCAATGTGATAAAGGATATGAGTGAAATTCGAGTTTCAATACATTGTGAGTGGGTTTAGGTTTCTTCATCAATTCGTTTTTTTCCACTTTCAACAGCATACTCTGTGAATGATGATTGCTAGAACTGGGCCAAAGACAAGAGCTTCTAGTGTCTAAGCTAAGGTTTTGCAGTCTTGTACTCCTTATAGACATCTTTCAGATGTTTATATGGATGAACAGACCTCGGGTGGCATCAAGTCATCCAAGTGGTTTAAGGTTGGTTTCAAGGATTCAAGAGATACTGACTGTAGTATCTTGATAGTACTATGGAGAAAGTGCAGTGCCCAAGTCTTAAAGTTGGACTGCAGTATAGCTGGACTGTAGTAGTTAAACTGTAGTAGTCTATTGCAGTAGTGTATTGTAGTAGTGTATTGTGGTACAGGTGTATCGATCCGTTGATCATCCTATGTTCATTATCTATGAGAGGCCGAGCCCGGCCCAAACCAGCAGTGCCTGCCCGGCCAACTGGCGAGCTTAAAAGTCCTCGTCGAAAGAGAACGCGTTGCTGGCGCTCTTGGAGTCGTTGTGGTTGGCCATGACTCCGGCCTTTTGGTAGTCCGACACTCTCTTCTCGAAGAAGTTGGTCTTGCCGGCCAACGAGATGTTCTCCATGAAGTCGAATGGGTTGGTGGCATTATATACCTTCTTGTTGCCGAGGGCCACGAGCAACCGGTCGGCACAGAACTCCACGTATTGGCACATCAAGTTGCAGTTCATACCCAACAAGCTGACGGGCAACGAGTCGGTGAAGTACTCCTTCTCGATGGACACGGCCTCGGTGACGATTCTTTCCACCACTGCTTGCGCTGGTCTGTTCTTCAAATGAGAGAACAACAAGCATGCAAAGTCCGTGTGCAAGCCTTCGTCTCTGCAGATCAACTCGTTAGAGAAGGTGAGGCCTGGCATCAAGCCACGCTTCTTCAACCAGAATACCGAGGCAAAGGAACCAGAGAAAAAGACTCCCTCCACGGCGGCAAAAGCCACTAAGCGCTCTCCGAAAAGGGCCTCCTTATCGTTGATCCAACGCAAGGCCCAGTCGGCCTTCTTCTTGATGCAGGGGATGTTCTCAATGGCATTGAACAAGAAGTCGGCCTCCTTGGGGTCCTTAATGTACAGGTCAATCAACAATGAGTAAGTCTCGGAGTGGATGTTCTCCATCATGATCTGGAATCCGTAGAAACACTTGGCCTCGGGGATCTGCACCTCCAGCGAGAAGTTCTCCACCAAGTTCTCGTTGACAATACCATCAGATGCGGCGAAAAAGGCCAACACACGAGAAATGAAGAACCGCTCGTTGTCGTTCATGCGGTTGTTCCAGTCGTTGATGTCCTTGGACAAATCAATCTCTTCTGCTGTCCAGAAAGAAGCTTCGGCTTTCTTATACATTTGCCACACCTCGTGGTACTTAATGGGGAACAAAACGAACCGGTGCTTGTTCTCAATCAACAAAGGCTCCTCCTTCTCCAATGCCTTCAACCGAGCACGCTCCTCGGCATGTGCCGACAAGAACTCCTGGTGCTGCTCCACGGCCTTCTTGATCTCTGCATCCACCTTGGCCGACTCAATGGCTCCGCCCTCCTTGATGTGCGCAGGTCTAACGATATCCTTAGGCACAACCTTGGCATCCTTGGCGTCCTGGGTGTCCTTGGTTTGCTTGCTGTCTTTACCATTGTTAAGCACAGACTCCTTGCCGAGAATGGAGTCCTTACCGAATTCGGCATCCTTGGCAGCAGCCTCGGCGGCTAACTTATCGGTCAAGGCACTTCCTCTCATGTTGCTCATGTCAAGTGTGGAGATCTTGCCGGTCAACCCGTTGGTGGGTGTCTGTTGAATGGACATTCTAGATTAGGTGAGTGGTGGTAGACTTATGGGGAGGAAGTCTGGAACTGGAAAAATAGACTGTTGTAAAAAAATCTGGCTGTGAAAATAACGAGCGGGCTGCGGGTATTTATAGGGGTACACGGTGTTGTGAATCCGAGTTCCGGGGGTGGTTTGTTGTCAAGCGAGTGCAAAAATTTCGTGATGCGTGCGCGCAGGGTGGCGACACACGTGACGCGTGCTGGCGCGTCCGCGTGTGCGTATGCACTCGTGTTATGTTTTCGTCCCTTTTGGCTCCATGATCGGGAAGATCTCGTGTTGGATAAACATGGCATATCCGACTTGGTAGATCTTCAGATCAGGCATGAAACAGCCATGAAACACGGGTGAAACAGCCATGAAACAATCATGAAACACCTATGAAACACATGTGAAACATCTCTGAACACGCCTACACCCCAAACAGGACTCGAAACATGAGACACCGTGCCACCTATTAGACTCATATCAGCCTCCACGATGGTATGGCGTGGCCAATGTTTACTTGTACAACAGGTGACATTCGCGTGTCGCGTCAGCGCGTAGCGCGTGTTGCGCTTGGCAACAACAAAGCAATCTGACGCATGCCTGTTGACATGCGAGACGTGGTGCGCGTCCGTGGATCGGCCATGGACGGGGCTGTATTCGGCTGCATCGTTAGCGCATCGAGAGTTGCCCGTAGGAAGCGTCTCTCGCGTCGGTGTGCGACTTCGGAGTGCTGGTGCGTCGAGAGGAGGCTTAAGGTGGTTGCATCGAGAGTTGCTGCATAAAGTTGGTGCATCGAGAGTTGCCGCATTGAGGCTACAATCTTATCTAGCCGATCAGCTATACTTGAATCAATCTATATCTTACAGACGTAAAGGGATCTGCTTTTCCGACGCAAAGTACGACACCTGGGCATCGTCAATGGGCGTGGGCAAATCCACAATGGGGTGTAACGACCGCTCACGGGTATGGTCACGAGAATAGTCATGTGACGTGTCACGTGAGTGTGAATTAGTCTGGTCACGTGACATGCCCGGGCGGTCTCCAAACTCAATCGGTTTCTCCAATGCCGAGTCCGACTCCATCTTTGGGGTCTCTGTAGATGTATCATCTCGAGCAGCACCCCGTAGTTTGGACAACTCCTGCGCAGCACTTCCCAAACGGGACATATCCGGGGATCCCTTCATAAACGCAAAGTTATCCCCCCTCGGGCTCCCCACCCTCGAAAGCGCCTGGAACGGCAGTGTATCGCCGTAGCTCACACTGCTGCCCGGCGACAGCGCCTCCAAAGACCGGAAAAGCTCGTTGATGTCGCCGGAACCTCGGTAATCGCCGTCTTCCTGTACACAGCGCAAAAACTCCTTAAGGCACCGTCTCCACTGCCATTCTCCCCAATCCAGTAACCGGGCAGTATCAAAGTTAGCTGCAACAACCCCATACGCATCTTCACTCTCCATGTAGCAATAATGAGGCAAAGAAGGCAACCCAAAGAGCAACGACTGCATATCCTTCTTATCGCTGCTGAAATGATCGGGTCTTCCGTATAACTTGAAGGCATCGATAATGTGCACGAAGTTCCGGAGCATGATCTCAATGGCAGACACTCCAGGGTGGGCCACCGGCATAAGGTAAACGTAGCTGGTGGTGACGAAGTTGTTGACGGCCTGTTTCTTGAAGAAATGGGTCTTCTTATCCTTTTTGGAAGCCGACAGCGAGTCGGGGTTTGGATTTGGAGATGGAGATGGAGCATTGACAAAAAACGACAGAGCTGAGCTCACGGATGTGGACCTTGAGCGTGTGACAGGCGACAATGATCCGAGACTTTGGGGTGGAGCAGTCAACGAGGGAGCTGAAGATGAAGGAGGAGCGGGAACCGTGGCTGAAGGCACGGGGGTTTGGGATGGAGCAGTCAATGAACTCAATGATGTCATCGACACCGGCCGAGACATCCGTTTAGGCGACAGTTCGGCGCCGAGCCCACTACCACTGTTATGGTGATGGTGACCATGGGGTTCTCCCCCAAACAAGTGCTCGTATGCCTTATTCACAAACACCTCTCCATCCAACTTCATGATCAGGTTAAAGTCAATCATATGGTAATCCTCTGGGTACACGTTGTACACGGAGTTCACGTGATTGACATAGAGCACCAAGTTCTTCTTGTGGAGCTTCTCCGACGTGTACATCTCCACGCGGCCATTCTTCTTGGTGTCTCCCGGGATGATCGCCATGAACAACTTGATCCATTTGTTGGACACCTGCGGCAACCGCAAGTTGCACCATTCGAACCGGGCAAACCGCTTCTTATGCGCCAAAAGTGTATACACGTCCAGGAGCTGGGGTCCCTTAAGTGAAAGAACCACTGCCGTGAACGCCTCATGGAGCGATGTCTGCTCAAACTTGGCCAAGTGCAATGCTGCGAGCCACGTGTGCATCTCCGCCTCCACCTGGAACCGGAGACTCGTCAGGTTGCAGTCGTAATCCTGCAAGATCATAAGATCATAGAGCTTGTCGTCTCCAGGAACGTGGTAGCTCAGCGGGAGGATCTTGCAGTCCTGGATGTTGAGATACCGGGGCTTGCTGGCGCCCAACACCCAGATCGACAACTCAGTCCCCGTCAACACGGCGTCTGCAGGCAACCAGGAACCGCCATCGGCAGCCAACACACTGAGCAACCCCGACGCGTATTGCCGCAACCTCTGCGCATTGGAAAGGTTGACCACCGGCGACAACTGATGCGGCAAGTCGGTGATGATCTCTTTTTGCCGGTGCCGAAGCGTCTTCAGGGGCGAAAACATCTCGTTGAGCCCGCCGGCTAGCGTGCTGCACCCGGATAACACCCTCGAGTGCCGGATGTACGACGCAGGGGGGTACCTCGACACAGACGACGCCGACTTGGCACTGAGCGGCGACGATGGAGACAGAACCACAGGCTGGTCCGTATTGATTCTCGGAGGCCGAAGATCCCTCGACACCCTCGAGTCTCTAGCTGGCTCCATCCCTTTGGAGTCTCTCGCTGACTCTCTAACTGACTCTCTCAGAGAGTCCTTCAGGGAGTCCTTCAAGGAGTCCGGCTTTGCAGTCCTCAACTCCTTGGATGCCCGTTTATTGATTAGAGTGGGGTCCATGACCGGCTCTATCTCGGCCTTTTCGGACGTGGCTTCCGTCCGGAGCAGCAGTGCAGATCCCACCTTCAGCGAGTCCACCTTGAGCGAGTCTTTTTGGCTGGACGCCGCTGACTCTTGCTCATAGCCCAGGAAAACGTCAACTCTAGGGATTAGGACCTGCGGAACCTCCATCTTTGGAACCTCCACTGAATCCTTTTCTTTGGGAATTTTCACCGAAGTCTTTTCTTTGGGAACTTGGACCTGTGGAACCCTCGACATTCTCTTTGCCTTGGGCTGGGATGTCTTCCCCTCGGACGCCTTCGCCTCGGTTTCCTTTGTTCTATTCGTCTTCCCAATTGGTTTCCCGTCGATTCCCTCGGGAGCCGTCTTCACCCCGGCTGTTCTGACTCCCTTTTCGGGGACTTTCGGGGGATTCAATGCCGGTTCCTTCTCCGGCACTGGAGGGGCCTTGCGGTCCTTCCATCTGCGCAAAAAAGAAAACACCATGGTGTTTCTGGAGTTTCTGGAGTTTTTGGATTATGGAAATCGGCTGATGTTTGCGCAGAAAATAAGCTTTGCCAAAAATAGCTTTCTGGAAGTGCTGGATGTTCCAGTCAACCACTGTTTCACAATGGTTTGGAGTTTCGGCTGTTTGTTTCAGCTGTGTTTCAAATTGGTTTCAGCTGTGTTTCAAAATGGTTTCAGTTGTGTTTCAAAATGGTTTCAGTTGTGTTTCAAAATGGTTTCAGTTGTGTTCAAAATGGTTTCAGTTGTGTTCAAAATCACTTCAAGTAAACGCAATGACTTCACAATGACTTCACAATGACTTCACAATGATTTCACGTGTTTCAAGAATGTTTCAGAATATCAATTCAGAATATCAATTCAAAACACCTTTGAAGAATTGAAATAAATACTATTAAAACGGTCTAGACCGGGCCTTTTTTTAGGGGTTTTTTTTGGGGGGACACTGGGTATTTCAGGGGCAACAGTTTCACGCCTTGAGCACTTTTTCCACGATTTCCCTCTATTTCCCTCTACTTCGGACGCCCCGGTAAGTTGCTAGGATTCAGGAACGGTTGCAAGGGTGTTTCAGGAGTGTTTCAGAAAAGAAGGAGCTTCGTAAAAGTGGTGATTTTTTTTTGTGCTGAGTTAGGAAAGAACTCCAGTTAAGAGCGCTTAAAATGGGGGCAGTGGGAGTGGTTTGCCGTTCCTTTTTTTAGTTGCTTGGCTGTAAATGAGATGTTTTTCTTTGCTGCGCTTTTCGCGGCCCGCAGCCGGTTTGGGAGGTCTGGGTTTTTCTTGCACTGTTTCACCTTTGTTTCAGATCTGGAACATAGCTGAAATAGTGTTTTATATGTGTTTTATATGTGTTTCATGTATGTTTCATCTCTGTTTCACATTTGTTTCACATTTGTTTCATCTCTGTTTCATCCCTGTTTCATATCTGTTTCATTTCTGTTTCATCTCTGTTCATCTCTGCTCATCTCTGCTCATCTCAATTTTTCACCTGTCTCTTGTTTGTCTAATGTACCGGCACATTGTGCTGCTGCTACTAAACCTTCTTCGGCTGTGTTGTTGCCGTATACGGAATAAGGCCATACTGATGAATGGGGTCACGTGAAAATCACGCCACTCCGTACTAAACGAGCACCTTAAGCTTTCGTTTAACTGTGGTGAAACATTAAACAATGTGAAAGCAATGTTTCATACATTGGAACATTTTTGCTCTGTTCCCGATCTGAAACAGTTTTGAAACAGTGATGAAACAATGCTGAAACAGTGCTGAAACACTCTTGAAACACGCTTAAAGGACACGTTCCCATGGACTAAAACTGCCCCAATGCTGGAACTGCGACTGTCTAAACTGATAACGGTGGCGCGTGCAGGATTTGGCCGTAGATGCATAATCGAGTTATATGCAGGTATAGAACACAGCCGAGTCACGCGTGCGTAAGTGTTCCTGACATTGGTACACCACTTTCCATCTTCGCAAAAGACCTGTACATCAACATCCGTACACCTTTTTTTCTTGTTCAAAAAAGACCAGTACATCCACATCCGTACACCAAAAGAAAACAGGATTTAGTTTTTCCCTTCTTAAATTTGTGCTCGGTCACGTAACTTGATTCAATAGCGTATATGCACTCCCGGCCCGCCGTCTTATCGGTGCGCCGTGCATTGTTACGACCCAGCCCTAAATCCCTAAAATGATTGATTTAGAAGTTAAATAAAGTCAAGACTGACTGAATTTGAAACACAGCTGAAATAGATCAATCAAATAGGATTGATCCATCCAACTCCAATCACAACAAGTATCAGCTAAAACCATCAGCTTCATACTATCCATTCCAGATTCATCAACTTCAGAATCATCCAATTTCAGTGGCAATTTCCTGGGACCATAAGTATCATTACCAATTCCCAATCGTTCCCAGTCGTTCCTGGTATCATTCCTGCTATCATTTTTGGAATAAATCCTGGTTCAATTCCGGTATCATTTTTGGTATTATTCCTGGTATCAGTCCTGGTCCAATTCCATTCGGCTCTTTAACTTTGGTCTTTGATCCTTTCCTTGAACTTAAGTGCTTCCCCCTGATCTCCATTGCCTGATCTTTGACTTTCCCTGATCTTGATCCCCTGTTCCGTTCTGTTCCGTTCTATACCGTTCTTTTGATTTTTTTCTTCATATGGAGGACCAGCACGTCAGCCATAGCATCACTTGGAGGCTAGCATGGGCCACGCTTCTTGCGTGTATGAGCACCTTCCAGTTCGGGTTCCATCTCTCCGTCTTCAATGCCCCTCAGCAAATCCTCAGCTGCAAAATCAGCTACCCTGGCCCGTATAGCCTGTATGCAGACACGACCTGGGCCCACTTGGGCCGTAGCCAGTGCCTCCCCATGGGCCTGGCCCAAATTGCTGCCATCAATACCGTCTTCACCATTGGAGGGCTCATTTCGTCGCTGATCATGGCGTCCAAAAGCGTCAACCAACGCCATGGCCGCCGCAGGCTTCAGATCTGGGCATCTGCCTTTTTCTGCCTCGGCTCTGCTTTCATTGCCATGGCAAATTCGCCTCACGTGCTTATATTTGGTAGGTTTCTTACCGGTTTGGCTGCTGGCGCCTGCATAGTAGTGTCGCCCATTCTCATCAACGAATTAACACCTTTCAACCACCGAGGCTTGTTGGGGTCCTTGGCGCAATTTGGAGTCCCCATTGGTATCCTTTCGGCTCAACTCGTGGCTTTTCCCTGGAGTAACAATGACCAATGGAGAAACCTCTATGTGTTTGGCGGAGTCATGGCTTTTGTGCAGTACGCCCTTCTTTTCTCCACGGTGGAACTGCCAAAATGGCTTGTTTTGGCCCGGGGAAACATTTCAGGAGCCCTGTCCATTCTTCACCAGCTTCGCTCTGATAAAAACGCTTCCATGGGTGAAATAAACCACTGGAGACGTTTGTCCTGCAGGGAATCCCCCTCCGTCTCTTCCCTGGACAGTGTCTCCGTCCCAGACGAATGCTCACCTCTTTTAGGAAACCAACCTTCAACGACAAACTCCTCGGAACTAAGACCAACACATTCACGTCCCAGAAGAGGCTCAATGGACCCCAGCACCCTCACGTTGCTTGAGTATATCTCATCCCGCACGTACAAAAAGGAGTGTTTTGCGGTAATTCTCATCATGACTGCCCAGCAGCTCAGCGGAATGAATGCAATAACCTTCTATGGAGTTTCCGTGGCCTCCAACATTCTTCCTAAGGGCACCAATGCGCTCTGGCTCACTTCAGCATTGGCGCTCACCAATGTCATTGCCGCATTGGCCGTATCTCCGCTTTTCGACCGTTGGGGCCGCAAACCGCTTTTGCTTATCTCCGTTGCGGCCATGGCCTTGTCTGCTGGAGTTATCTCCTCGGGGCTTCTCATGAAGTGGGACTATTTGGCCGTTTTTGGATGTTTCTCCTTCAGCATCGGCTACTCCTTTGGATTGGGCCAGCTCCCGTGTCTTATGACCTGTGAATTGGCCACCCACGAATCCGTAGGGCTTGCACAGTCGCTCGGCACAATGTTCAACTGGTTGGCCAATAGCGTCGTTGCTTTTCTGTTTCCTGTTTTGCAGGGTGTTCTTGGTGACTATGTCTTTTTCCTCTTCTTTGCCTTGGGTGTAGTGTTTTTTGTGCTTATCGACTGGAGGGTTCCAGAAACAAAGGACAAGCTTGACTATGATGATGTCTGGCGGGGATATTGATTATCATTCGCCATTTCTTCCGTTTTTTTCTCCTTTTTTCCCCTTTTTCCCAATTCATCAACTCATTTCAAAATATTTCCCATTCACCAATTCATGATTAGTAGACTCGCTTGGGATGATCTTCGATGACGTAAGTTCCTGCATGTAGTGGTGTTCTTCTCGAGCATGGGTCCAGCCGAACCTGTTGGGTCTGCGTCACTTGTTTCTTCGGTGCTATATGCACGCCCTTCCACCTTGCCGGTATAAATACCCCCACATCCATAGCAACATAATTCAAAGACCCACAATACCCTCAATTGCTAATTTTCTTTAATTCTTCTCCACACTTCTCAAAATGGTAAACTATAAGAACTGGTTGGGCCAACTTGACGACGACACCAAGATTGGCTCGCTTGCCATTCCTGGCACCCACAATTCCGCCGCATGTCACACGGCGTTGCCCTCCGTGCAGTGCCAGGGGGCTTCGGTCACGGACCAATTGGAAAACGGTGTCCGCTTCCTCGATATCCGCGTGGGCAAATACCCCTTGAAATCTGGTGACGACGCCAACGAGTTGACTGTCGTCCACGGCAACTTCCCCGTGCGGATCCCCTTCCCCAAGAAGTTCAAGGACACCTTGGAGGAAATCTATGATTTCCTCGACGGCAACAGATCTGAAACTGTCATTGTTTCCATCAAGCAGGAAGGTACTGGCGAGTGGGACAATGACCACGACGAGTTTGCCAACTTGTTCTGGAAAAACTATGTTGACAAGAACAAGGACAAGTGGTACTTGGGCACTAACTTGCCCCGGTTGGGCGATGCTCGTGGCAAAGCCATTTTGTTCCGGAGATTCGGCGTCAAGAACGACGACTTGCGCAACAACTTTGGTTTCGAGGCCTCTTCGTGGAAGTACAACTGTACTGAAGACGATAGAGGCACGTTCTGCGTCCAGGATTTCTGTGAGATTGAAAACGCCGATGTGATCCCCAAGAAGGTCGAGTATATCAAGAACTTGGCCAACAAGGCCCACGAGTACAACTCTACGCAGACCGATGGCAAGTTGTTTGTCAATTTCACTTCTGGATCCAACTTCTTCGACCCTCAATGTTGGCCTCAGCCAATCTCCAAGGCCATGATCGAGCACAAGTTGCAGGATTCCTTTTTCAAGGGTAGCGGTATTATTGTTTTGGATTACATTGACACCGAAGACTTCAAATTGGCCAAGGAATTGATCGACAAGAACTTTTAATCTTAGTCAATAACGAATGACTAGTTCGAAATGTATCAATTCATCTGTCTCCGATTTGTCTCTGATTTGTCCCTGATTTGTCTCTGATTTGTCTCTGATTTGTCTCTGATTTGTCTCTAATTTGCCAGAGTTGTAGCCTCATTGGCCAATCCCTTTGCCACTCCAACACCATTTGCTGAAACGTAGCTTAAGTTCAAGTAATAACTCAATCTGCTTCGCATTCACGTATTGTATAAAGCAAATAAAGATCTCAAAAGACTAAAAAAAAGGCATTTCCCTGTATTGCGTGTTTTTGATTTCAACCATAGTAAGTAATTGTGATTGAATGATTGATCAATTGCTTGATTACTCGCTTGGATGGTTGTTGCATGGTTGTTGCATTGTTGTTGGATAATAGGTTCATGGCTTGGACTGCACTCAGCGCCGGTGCGTAGACTGCAAAGTCCCGGGCCGGTCAAAGTTTCAGCACCTCTCCAATCAGCAACAACGCACGATCATTGGTCCGACTGGAGGTCTAGAGCAGATTGAAGTCTTGGTTGAACATTGCGTTGCAATCCTCAAACCTGAATTCCCCACTAGAAATCGCCAAAGTCCATCATACCAACAAAATCAAACACAACTGGAAATCGAGAGATCCACTGAATCCAACAATCCCCGCAGAGATCCATCTGAAACATACTTGAAACAACTAAACATACTGACCTGGAACAACTGGACTCGCCAACTAAACAGATTTGCAATCTCGCTCTAACTCTGGCACTTTATCTCTGAAACTGTAAATATCCACTCCGCCAGATAATCCAGAATATTCATTGCTTCCCTTTAAACATGATGAGGCTAATACACTCCGGACGGTTTGTCCCTAGAAACACGTTCCAGCTCCGATTTTACCTGGATCTCTATCAGGATGCCAAGCTTCGGCAAATCATCGAAACCTCCAATATGGCGCCCAAGAAACGCCAACTAGAGAAAGATAATGTGCCCCCATCAAAAGTCCACAGTGAAAAAGAAGTGTTTCCAAAAATTACCCCTATAAATCCAAGTGCAGAAACCGCTCCTTTTATAGACAAGCCGGTGGCAAATTCTGAAACACGGGCGGGTGCACATGCAGCTGCAAATGCAAGCACAAACACAGATTCGGGTGGTGCCACAAACACAGATTGCACAAAACCCAAAGGTATAAATACAGAGGCAATCCCCGGGAAAATTCTGGCCTCAAAACGTGCTCTGCCTTTGATTCAACTATTGACTTATGCAGAGACAACTGCCGACTACGCCCGGCGGTGGAAAAACGACCAGGTGGCCAAAGTCGTAGCGGCCTTACCCCGTCTTGCAGCCTCCATTAACCTGGTGACAGGGTATGATCAAATTGAAATGCACAAGAATATTGTGACTCGGGTGGAGCAACAAATGGAGGAGGCCCGAATACAGGTACGCCGTCAGAAGCAAGAGTACGAAGATGCCATTGAGCGGAGGTCCAGTTCACAGAAAGAAATCAACGAGCTTTTGACCCGGAAGCACGAATGGACGCCACATGATGTGGAGCGGTTTACCGAACTCTACAAGAATGACCACCTCAATCAGAAGCAGGAAAATGCAGGGAAAGTGCAACTAGCAGAGGCAGAGAACCGGTTTGAGTCTCTCCAGGTGCAACTCACGTCATCCATTCTCACCCGGTACCATGAGGAACAATTATGGAGCGACAAGATCCGGGGAGCGTCCACGTGGGGAACCTGGATGTTGATGGGCGTGAATATTGCTTTGTTTGCTGTGGCAACTTTTTTTGTTGAGCCATGGAAACGCAAAAAGTTGGTGACGGCCTTCGAAGCAGAGGTGGCGGCAAAACTCTCGGAGTTCTCCGATGAAATCCACAACTTGTCGCTTCTGATTGATAGAAAACCGGTACCCGCTGTGTCTTCTCCTGAAATAAGCGACTTTTGGGCGCCATTCTCGGTCAGAATGCAAAAAGTTCAGGTTTGGGTGTCAAATTGGATGAAACACTTCCGAATCTGGGTCCAGAACGCCTATTCGGAGCTTTGCCAGTCCCCCAACTTCCAATTTCTTCAAAGCAAGGCAGACGTTTCGATCTACTCGTCATTGTTGATTCTTATTGGCTGGTCTCTCAGCAGGTTTTCAATATAAGACTAAGGTCTAAGTATCTTAGTTACCAGTCTCGGTGAATATAAGGAACAACTAAAACAAACTCAATGACCACTGATGACTAAACTACTGATTACTACTGATGACCACTGATATTAGAAGAAAGTACTTCTACTATAGCTTTATGCCGGATAGATCTAGACGGAGTCGCTGGTTTTGGAAACCTCATCAATACGACTTGTGATGACATGCTTCTTTATTTCCTGTTCTTTGGACGCATATGCAGCCAAAGCATGTTCATCAGCAGAGCCAATGGTCTCCAAAACAAGCTCGTTGATCTCCTCAATGTTGTCGGAAATCGGAGGAAGCAACAAGTTGAGAATCACACCAATGAAACCGGTCACGGCAAAGCCCGTCTCCATCACCAACACAATGGCATCAAAAAAACCCTGTAAGCTTCGGTTGTCTCCATTATATGTGAAGACGTGGCTGAACCAGCTGTGTACCATGGTGGCCCCCATACCTGGCAACAAGCTGGCGGTCAACACAAAGCGGTCTCTTCGGGTGAATTCCGTGGACGAGATTATCTTTATTCCAGACACTACCACTGAGGTGAACAAGAATGAGGTCATTCCACCCAAAACTGCCTTTGGAATAGATACAAGCGCAGCAGCAAACTTGGAGAAAACACCCATGAGCACCAAGAAAAAGGCACACCAAAATCCCACGGTCCTGTTGGCACATTTAGTGACTGAAATGACTCCGTTGTTCTGGGCAAACACAGACATGGGCGTGATGGTGAATAAGCCGGACAAGACGCCGTTGATGCCATCGGCCAAGATGCCGCCCTGGATCCGGGACTCATACAACTCGCCCTCCACCTCCAACCTCGACACATCGGAAGTGGCCGTGATGTCGCCAATGGCCTCCATCATTAAAACAATGTACACGGCCAAAAACGGAAGGATTGCGGGCGCATAGATCTTCAATCTGAAAGTCTTGACCCAGATGAACGTGGCCGCTGGAGCAGCGTTGATCAGCAAATCAGAAAAGTACCCACATGCAGCAGCAACAATGCACCCCACGAGTAACCCCACAATCACTGCACAGGACTTCATGATTGGTGAGCCAAACTTTTCAGAAAAGATGATGGTCACATAGACCAAGAAGCCCAAGCCCACGAACTGGGCCGAGCCCCATGGCAACTGTTTAACACCACAGAGTTTATCCACGCAATCGGAGCCTCCCACCCAATTCTGAAAACCAGTTTCGATCAAGTGCACTCCAATCAAGAGCACCACCGGGCCCGTGACCAATGGCGGAAACACTTTTTGCAAGTACTTGGCAGGGCAGAATGACAAGAGGATCTCAATCAATGCGCACAAGGTGCCGGTGCCAAGAATATAACCATAGCCATTGGGGCAAGGCTGCGGGACTCCGTTAACCGTGGGGCACATGCCATTTCCGTACATTATGGGAAAGGCCTTGGTGACGATGGAAATGGTGGCAAACGATGTGCCCACCACGGAAAGAAGCCCAGTGCCGATAAAGTAATTGGTGCCCCAGATGCGGAAACGGGCGATTTGAATGCAAGATAAAAGTCCCGATGTGATGAGTGATGCTGATACCAAGTATTGCTGAGTATCGGTGGATAAATGTGCAGAGCCCGAAATGATCATGGGCGGGGTAACCACGCCGGCTAGCATCGCCAAAGCGTGCTGGAAGCCCAAGACCAAGCCCAAAACAACAGGCATGGAGGAGTTCAAGCCAAAGAAGGGCTGAGTCTTTGGGGTTTTTCTTGTGAAGGGAATATCAGGTAAAAAAAGATATGCATAGTCATAGTCACCCAAAAGACCTTCTTTGGTGGACCACTTGTGTTTAGCCCGCGCAAGAATGTTCATGGTGGCCATTGTTCAATCGGAAGCGAAGTATGGGCGTGACCGGGTGAGTGTTTGATATATACCATGTGGAAAGATAAGACATGGAGATTGCCGAGCGACTCTAATCTACTATGGAAGCGACAAGGGCGAGCTACGGCTGATCCAGCTGCAAGGCGCCTATGCAAGTGATCAAAGGAGCTTCCGGTCACCCTGACTGCACATCTCTCGTCACAGTCAGCGAGACTGCAGGTAGTTCGTCACAGTCAGCAAGATTGCAGAAGCCTATCATGTCAATACTCCAGAATGGCATTGACCAAGTGGAGGAAACACAGGATGACTCATTTAAAAGATAATGAAAGTGGAAATATTTGATGTGATTGATCTATTATGGACGCAGTGTATGGTGGATCTTTCTTGCTACATGATAGGGCTTTGATTTTGCCTTGTACAGATAAGATACATTGCTTGGCGCATAAAACCACTACATCCTTGGAGCCGAACGCCCTGTTTATGCAGCGTAAAAGGCAGGCACAAATTCAGATTGGTTTTTCCTAACCACGATTTCTGTTATCTGGAAATGTTAGCCGAAATGCAGTAATCGTTCTTTCTTGGTATTTCGCGGTGCCAAGATTCATTTGTTCTTTGCTTGGCAAAGCCGATAAGAGGTGAGATGAGGCGAGATCCCAGCGGGTTATCAGATAAGATTGGAATTGTAAGATCTGATATTAGATTAGAACAATAGAGGGGGGGAACGGGATTACCTAACAATAAGCATTTAGGCATGGTGCGTTGGTTATATGCACCCTTCAGAAGATAATCCACTTCCATCCACCGCCGTTATCCCTTGGTTCCTTCACAGGCGCCTTCACTTGTCCTTCAAAGGCGCCTTCACTTGTCCTTCACTTGTCCTTTACTTGTCCTTTACTTGTCCTTTACTTGTCCTTTACTTGTTCTTTACTTGTCCTTTACTTGTTCTTTACTTGTCCTCTACTTGTCCTCTACTTGTCCTTTACTTGTCCTTCACCTGTTCTTTAGCTATCCCCTCACCATGCCCTTTAGCAATCCTCCTCACATCCCCTTTAGCAATCCCTCAGCAGGTACCAACCACTATAGTTAGTCATAGTAAAGGTGTAAGGAGGTGAGTTCAGAGTGTATCACGTGACCAAGTGAAAAACCCTTAATTTACTTTTAATCCTAAAAGTCTAGAGTTAAATAACAACTAGACCATTTTTGGGTCCATTTAACGGGGAATTCGATTTTTTGTCTTGGTTTGTAGTGTTTAGTATAGGAGAGCATTTTCATAGAAAAGTGCGAATCTCTCAATTACTACAATAACCACACCTAATTACTACACACCCCAATCATACTCAACTATACACAACCAATACTCAATAACACAATAGTCAGCCCAAAACAATGATTACTTTTTTTTTTACTATTAGTCTTATTATTATCATAGTGTATATTGGTAGTGTGTATAGAAGTAACAGTGGCAGGAGTAGAGTAGAAGAGCAGTGGTGGAGTAGAAGAGTAGTGGTGGAGTAAAAGAGCAGTGGTAGAGTAAAAGAGTAGTGGTGGAGCAGCAAACCACGACCAGTCAGTCTCTCTCTCAGTCACGCACACTCTTAGTCAGTCTCTTAGTCAGTCTCTTAGTCAGTCTCTTAGTCAGTCTCTTAGTCAGTCTCTTAGTCAGTCTCTTAGTCAGTCTCTTAGTCAGTCTCTGTTTGTAGCTATTAACTAACAATCTTATTTGATGAAGAAGTTCTCCATATTCGAGTTCCTTCACCTCTTTCTACAGTCAAACCTCTGATACTCGTAATTCTGATATACTTCTGATACTTTTGATACTTTTGATATACTTTTGATACTTCTGATACTTCTGATACTTCTGATACTTCTGATACTTCTGATACTTCTAATACTTTTGATACTTTTGATACTAATACCTCATCCTATTCCTCAGATATTACACCACAGATATTATTTCTCAGCTTATACCTTACTATACCAATCTTGTGTAATGACAATTCTTCATATTCTTAGGGTCATATACTTATATACCCTGATAGGTTTTACACCCTGATAGGTTTTACACCCTGATAGGTTTTACACCCTGATCTTTTACACCCTGATAGCTTTTACGCCCTGATAGGTTTTACGCCCTGATAGCTTTTACACCCTGAGAGCTTATACATTCTGATAGGTTTTACACCCTGAGAGCTTACACCCTGAGAGCTTTCACACCCTGATACCATCATTCTCTACCGTTCTTAAAGTAGTATTATTTTATTAATTACTAGATTAATGTATATCAGAGTGCAGTGTAGTGTGGTAGTATAGTTTAGAATCGGTAGGAGTAGTGCAGTCGATGGAGCATGACACCTGAAGCAATTTTGTTCCGCGGGAAACTTCAACCATTACGTACCATTGCATTTAAAGGGATGTAATAGGTTAGAAAAGCGGAAGCTGAAACACGACTGTGGGAGGTAGTTATAGATAAGTGAGAATTTATCTCGGTGAGGCCCAAGAATTTCTGTGCGATAATGCACAGTGCGCTCCTACTAGATACAGTGTTTTTCAAAAGTATTCAAACCAGCACGGCAAAACGATTCAAACCACACTAACAAAATTAAACAAACCAATACACACACAGTGTTTTCCAAAAGTATTCAAATCAGCGCGACAGAATTTTTCGAACCAAGAAGACAGAATAGTTCAAACCAGCTCGGCAAAAAGTTTCGTACCCTTTGGCACAGCCTTTCAAACCAAATGGCGTAATGTTTCACACGAACTTTCATTAGAATTCAATATTCTGAAATCTTAAATCTGGAAGATTGCCTCTTATGGTACTACATTTGGGACAGAAGTCTTGCAATACCAATCAAGGGTGAAAAACAGAATGAAACTGAACTGGGTTTGTTTGATATCCTGCATATAACAACTTCTCTAATTGGTTTGAAAGACTATAACGAAGGAGTACGAAACTTTTTGCTAGTGTGGTTTGAATCGGTTTGCCGCGCTGGTTTGAATAGTTTTGAAAAACACTGTAACTCCTTAACGAGTTGTTGTATACAGGATAACAAGGACACCCAGTTCAGTTCCCTCCGTTTTTCACCCTTGATTAATACTATAAGACTTCTGTCCCAAATGTAGTAGATGTGAGGCAATCCTCTAGATTTAATTGTCCAGATTTAAGATTTCAGAATATTGAATTCTAATAAAAGTTGGCGGAACCATTGTCTTCTTGGTTTGAATAGTTTTGTAAAACACTGTAGACGTGGTATAGTTAAGAGGAAGGTATATAAGTCAAAAAGTATTTTCAGGGTTGTTTCAAGGTCGTTTCAGCTTTTCTAGTCTAGTGTGTCATATGGTAGTGTGTGTGGTAGTATCATAGTGTGGTAGTATAGTGTGTGTTGTATAGTGTGTGTTGTATAGTGTGTGTTGTATAGTGTGTGTTGTATAGTGTGTGTTGTATAGTGTGTGTTGTATAGTGTGTGTTGTTTGGTAGTGTTGTTTGGTAGTGTTGTTTGGTAGTGTTGTTTGGTAGTGTGTGTGGTAGTGTTGTTTGGTAGTGTGGTAATATCATAGTGTGGTAGTCTAGTGTGGTAGTCTAGTGTGGTAGTCTAGTGTGGTAGTCTAGTGTGGTAGTCTAGTGTGGTAGTCTAGTGTGGTAGTCTAGTGTGTAGTATAGTGTGTAGTATAGTGGATGGTGGGTGGGCGTAGTATAGTAGGATTGTGCGGGTGCAACTCACTATTTGATGGTGATGATTTGAGAAGGTTCAGGAATGAGGGCAGAATGAGGGCAGAATGAGGGCAGGAATGACAGGAGCGCACGAATAAAAGCAGCGCACGAACGCAAGGTGAGCGCAGGAGAAGCGCATTAGGAATGGCTGACATGACCGCACGTAGTTCAAATGCTCGCTCCACTAAAGACCCACTGGTCTCATATAAGTCTGTAGTGTAGTATGGTAGAGTAGAGTAGGGTAGGGGATATGGTAGGGGATAGTATGGTAGGGGATATGGTAGGGGATAGTATGGTAGGGGATAGTAAGGGGATAGTATGGTAGGGGATAGTAAGGTAGGGGATAGTATGGTAGTATAGAGGGTAGAGGATAGAATAGTCAAGTACAGTAAGGTAAAGGGTAAAAGTAGGGTAATGCAGTGTAGTATAGTGTTCAGGATAATGTATAGAGTGTAGAGTGTAGTACAGTAGTATGGAGAGTGGAGTATGGAGTATGAAGGAGTAGTGTAGTATAGTAGAAAGTTGACAACTAGTATAAGCTAATAAAGCAACTATAAGCTCTATAGTTAGTGTACAATGTAGTGTATAAGGGTAGTGTAGTACAGTAGAGTATAGAGTAGTACAGTGGAATAAACTATCATAGCTATTAGAAGCAAGTAGAGTAGTGTATGGTACATACATAGTATAGAGTAGAGCATAGAGTAGAGCATAGAGTAGAGTAGAGTAGAGCATAGAATAGAGTAGAGTAGAGCATAGAATAGAGTAGAGTAGAGCATAGAGTAGAGCATAGAATAGAGTAGAGTAGAGCATAGAGTAGAGCATAGTATAGAGTATGAAGGATTAGGTCAACTATAAATAAATACTACGACTATGAGTAGTACGACTACTAACTGTATGTTCACATGTCAACATTTCAACATGTCTATATGAGTGAGTATGTGAGTATGGAATAGAGTTAGTATGGAGGGTGAAAGGCCACACAGGACATGGCAAGAAAGATTTTTATGTCCAGTAGAAACTCCTTTAGCTATTACAACCTGGTCTGTAGTATAGAGTAGTATAGAGTAGTATAGAGTAGTATAGAGTAGTATAGAGTAGTATAGAGTAGTATAGAGTAGTATAGAGTAGTACAGTATAGTAGTGAGAACTATAGTGGATTACAGTAGTAATATATTACAAAAGTATTAATTGTTATGTTCTTTGTTACATTTATGCCTAACTGAACTATGCTCGTTGATGGTTCCTTAGAGAGGAATCGGAGCAACTTATATACCTTTAAGAATACCTTTGAGAATAACTTTAAGAATACCTTTGAGAATAACTTTAAGAATACCTTTGAGAATACCTTTGAGAATACCTTTGAGAATACCTTTGAGAGTATACCTTGATGAACAAACAATATACTATGATGGAATTTGTAGTACTTCGTACTATGATGGCTATTCCAAATTCTGTATAACGCTCATCATAATACTTCGTACAATAATGGCTTGGCCTTCATGATACCTCTATAGATAGGGCCTGCCTATTGTGGAACTAACATTAATAAGAGGTTAATGTTGACCATGTGACATGTGCTGACCCGTGTATGTAAGCAAGACATTATATAGTAGAGCAGAATTGGACAAGCCTTATAAGGTTCCGAGGAGCAAGTGGGGCAAATTAGTATTGTAGCTGGAGATTAGTATGTAGCTGGCGACTAGTAATGTAGCTGGCGACTAGTATGTAGCTGGAGACTAGTATTGTAACTGGATCTTGGCGTCCGGAATTGTCACTTTGTCAATCCCTTATCTGAAGTCAGGGATTGACAAACAAGTGATTGACAAGTCTTTACCCAAAAGCAAGGAATCCAAGGAGTCCGAGGAGTCCAAGAAATCCAAGGAGTCCAAGAAATCCAAGAAATCCAAGAAATCCAAGAAATCCAAGAAATCCAAGAAACCCAAAAAATTCAAGGAGTCCAAGAAATCCAAAGTATATATAGGGGGATCCGGCTCAACCAAGAATGGTATCTCTATTGACCATAAGATGGATTCCCTTGTATAGATTAGTAACACAACTAAGAACCTGAGAACCTAAAAATAAAGAATTGACAATGAGTATTACAGTTCCAATACTTTTGGACTCATTGGAGAATAAGGACGTAAGCGTTTCTGATTATGGAAGTAGGAATGATTAAGTCCAACCATTATGAGCCCTGAACTGAAGGTGAGACCGGAACTGAGGGTGAGAGATCCACGCCCGGAATTGAAGGTGAGACCCAGGCCCGGAATTAAGGGTGAGGCCGGAATTGAAGGTGAGCCCGGAACTCATTATCTTCTGAAAAGTTCAACAACCTAAAATTTCTACTAAAAAAATCATGGACATAGTGTCCGGAATTTCAGCATTTCAACCAACCAAAAACCACGTGATTTGAACCCCAAAAAAAGTGCTTTGCGTTGGTCCTTTTTCTGCTGAGGTTGCCTGGTGTACGGGTTCACGGGCCCCAATTCCCGTTCCGGTTCCTCCATTCTACAATCCTTTGAAAAAATACCTAGTATTCATAGCACAGTACTAAAAGACGTTCGAGTTAACGACATAATGTTTACTTGAGCGAAACCAACTTGATGTCGAATGTCAACTCGGAGTTGGCGGGAATGCCAGGTAAAGCCTGCGAGCCGTAAGCCATCTTAGCTGGAATAATCACTCTTCTCTCTCCACCCACAGCCATTCCAGCCACACCCAAGTCGAAGCCCTTGATGCACTCGCCCTTGCCCAAGTTGAACACGAATGGCTTGCCGGAAGTGTTCTTGTCGAAGACCTTTCCATTCTTCAACTTACCAATGTAACGGATTCCCACCTTATTGCCGGATTTGGCAGCAGCTCCGGTTCCGGTCTTGCGGTCCTCGGTGATGACTCCTCCCAATAAGGTCTGGGTCTTGAACTTCTTCTCGGTCTTCTCCTTCTTTTCCTTCTTTTCCTTAGAAGGCGTAGGGCCCTGCTCCAACTCTTTGGTGAACTGCACCTTCTTATCGGACTTATCGGCCTTCTTGTCGTTCTTTTCCTTTTTTTCGGACTTGTCGGCCTTCTCCTTCTTTTGCTTCTTGGACTCCTTGAGTTCCTCCTTAGCAGCTCTCTTCTTTCCCTTCTGGGCCTCATCCTGCTCCACCAACTCCTCGATCTTGCGCTCCACATCCGACGAGTCCTCCAAGTCTTCAATGTTCATCAACTCATCTTCATCAGGCGTCAAGTTGTACTCTCCCTCTGCATCCTCGTAGTAGTCATCCAATTCATCGGAGTCGTACTCATCAGAATCGTACTCATCCTCGTCATCGTCCGCTGGGTGCTCCACGTAGTTTCCGGAAAGGTGCACGGGGTACGAGCCGGTCACCACAAAGTATACCTCCTCATCTGGGGAAATGGTGAAGTCAAGAGTCTGTTGGAACTGGATTTTTGGGGAAAGAGTACAGAGAACGAACTCCTCGATCTCATCATCCACCTCATCATCCACCTCAGCATCAGAGTCGGCATCAGAGTCGGCATCAGAGTCGGCATCAGGGTCGGCATCAGAGTCAGATCCATTGTCAGATCCAGCAGATCCAGCAGATCCAGCATCAGAACCAGCAGAACCAGCACCAGAGCCAGCATCAGAACCGGAATTCTTCTCCTTCTTCTCCTTCTTATCCTCCTTGTCCTTTTTTTCCGTCTTTTCCTCATCATCTAATTCATCCTCCTCTTCCTCTTCGTCCTCTTCTTCATCATCGTCCAGGTCCAGATCCTCAAAGAGTCTGGCCTTCTTCAAGATTCTGATGGTGGAAGGCTCATCCTTGTCATCCACAGCCTCAGGGTCCAAGGCAGCCATGGTCAATCTCACAGTCACGGGAAAGTCCTCCTCCAATGCAGGAAGAGGGTTAAATGGCTCAAGTGCCAAGTTGTATGTGCTGATTGGGAGTAATGAAGACATGATGGTGGTGGGGAAAAGCGATGAGCAGAAATAAATTTTGTAGAATGTCTCTACGTGCAGTCGCCGCACCTCTTCCTCCCTCCCTCTCACCTCCACCATTTCCACCACTTCCATTTCCACCACTTCCATTTCCACCACTTCCATTTCCACCACTTCCATTTCCACCACTTCCATCTTTTCCACCATTTCCACCTTTTTTCAATACGTCATCACTTCCAGTCTATTCTACTACTTTCTACTATATTCTGTACTCTAATATACCATACTCTACTCTACTCTACTCTACTCTACTCTACTCTACTCTACTCTACTCTACTCTACTATACCATACTCTACTATACTCTACTATACCATACTCTACTATACTCTACTATACTCTACCATACCATACCATACCATACTCTACCATACTCTACTATACTCTACCATACTCTACCATACTCTACCATACTCTACTACTCTATATACTAGTCTATATACTACTCTATTATGCACTAAACTACACTATGAATACACTATACTCTATTACTGTGACAATAAAACAGACGAGGAATCACATTACATTCAGAGTAAACGTATCAATGAAATCTAATTTTAACTCAATGGTGTAATAATCCCAGTCCAATATAGTATAGTGTAAAAAGAGTCCAAGTGTTAGATCCGCCATAAACAGGGCCCTGTCTATGAAGGTATTATGAAGCCTCTCAGTCCGGTTGTTACAATGGACATTGCAAACTCCATGTCATGACTATCGTTGTATGAAGTACTATGATGGTCCTTTCGAATATTCTAGAATAATCCTTACCATTGTTTTGGTGGAGAGTTTTTCGATGCCACGTTTCTCTCAAAGTATATAAACCACTCTGGTTCCTCTCTGAGGATCCAGCAACGAGTACAAGATTAGGTTAAGACACGTTATAAAGAACATAAATCCAAGCACAATATAGTATAGTGGTATAGAGGGGTATAGACTAATCTATATTGTAATATTTTGACTTTCTACTTCCTCCCCTCATTTCTCTAACCCTATCCATACTATGTACTACAGTGTATATTTACTAGACCATTATATACTACACTACACTATATACAATGTTTTTCAAAATTATTCAAACCAGCATGACAAAATGGTTCAAACCAAATGGCGTAATGTTTTACACCAACTTTCATTCGAATTCAATATTCTGAAATCTTCAATCTGGACGATTGCCTCATATGGTACTACATTTGGGACAGAAGTCTTGCAGTATTAATCAAGGGTGAAACGGACGGAACTGAACTGGTTTCCTTGTTATCCTGTATACAACAACTTGTATTTGGTTTGAAAGACTGTGCTAAGGAGTACAAAACTTTTTGAATTATTGGTTTGTTTAATTTTGCTAGTGTGGTTTGAATCATTTTGTCGCGCTGGTTTGAATACTTTCGAAAAACACTGTACTACACACTATATACTACACACACTATGTACTACACGCATTATATACTGCACACTATATACTACACACTATACTGACTGCTACACTATACTGACTGCTAATCACTAAACTATACTACTGTAACTATGAAAGCCACCTTCCATAGCGCTCTACCTATTTCAGTATTTTGAGCCTACACTGTTAGATTCTGGTTACGTCCAGTACTCTGTTTTGTGTGTTTTGTATGTTTATTCGCCGATGATTCCTCAAAGAGCAACCATCGCACCTTATATAGACTAGTCCGGCATAGAGGAATGGAGGTCGTATTGAAGGCCGAAGGCCGCTCAACATCTGATCGACCAGTGCAGGGTTTCAACATCCACATGGGTAGTACACTACACATGGTGGGTCTAACATACACTCTCGTATCCTAATGGCCATTCTAAGAGTCAAAAAACGTGCACGAATCAAAAACGTGCACATGATATTTCACAATAGAGTACAGTGTTTTTCAAAACTATTCAAACCAGCGCAACAAAATGTTTCGAACCAAGAAGACAAAATGTTTCAAACCAGCATGACAAAATGGTTCAAACCAAATGGGGTAATGTTACACACCAACTTTTATTAGAAATCAATACTCTGAAATCTGAAATCTGAAATCTGAACTCTGGAATCTGGAATCTGGAATCTGGACGATTGCCTCATATGGTACTACATTTGGGACAAAAGTCTTGCAGTATTAATCAAGGGTGGGGTGAAAAACGGATGGAACTAAACTGGTTTTCTTGTTGTCCTGTATATAACAACCTGTTAGGAGTTATGTAATCATTCATATTGTATTGGTTTGTTTGATTTTGCTAATATGGTTTGAATCATTTTGCCGTGCTGGTTTGAATCATTTTGCCGTGCTGGTTCGAACCATTTTGTCAAGCTGGTTTGAATAGTTTTGAAAAACACTGTACAAAGTATCAGGCAGAGAGGCTTCATAATATCCTAAAGGTAGGGCACTACCTATGGCGGATCTGACACTCAAGACTATTCTACTACTCAATACGATTTTACTACTCAATACTATTCTACCATACTCAATACTATTCTACCATACTCAATACTATTCTACCATACTCAATACTATTCTACCATACTCAATACTATTCTACCATACTCAATACTATTCTACCATACTCAATACTATTCTACCATACTCAATACTATTCTACCATACTCAATACTATTCTACCATACTCAATACTATTCTACTATACTCAATACTGTTATGTTAATGATAGTACGTTGAATACCTAATCAGTACTATATTCATTGATGATTCCTCTAAAAAAAGAGAGGAACCAGCTGCTTATATAACCTTGAACAGAAACCGTGGAGTCGATAAACTCTTCACCAGAACAATAGTAAGGATTGTTCTAATACACACATTCTTTAAGCCATTATTGTATGAAGTCGTGTATTTTAACTCTATTTTACGTGTATCTCTATTTTATGTATATCTCTATTTTACGTGTATCTCCATTGGTTCGTATATCTCCATTGGTTCGTGTATTAGGGAAATTATATTGGTTCGTGTATATTAATTCTATTGGCTTGTTGTTAGATTCTTGTGAAACGTTCATGTACTAAGTTATTTTTGTTGGTTGATGATTCCTCAAAACGAGGGAATCGAGCTACTAAAGTAGTTGACAGTGGGGGAGTTGATATATTCTGCCAGTTGTTACTATATGCTGGCCTTATTGACTACCAAATTATCTGTAATCGTAGTCTCAAATACCTGACGGGTAGTGAAAGATCCACCTGAGATCAATTTAACAGGTAGAGTACATTATGATGGTATGGTATAGTATAGTATAGCCAGGGCTCATAACCCTTTGCTCATAATACTTTGCTCATAATACTTTGCTCATAATACTTTGCTCATAATACTTTACTCATAACCCTTAGTAGGGCTCATAATATTTTGCGCTAAATAACAAAACTAGAAGTAAAATCAGGAAGTTACATACTGCTCCTAATCAAAAAAAACCCTAAACGTGTGTTGATAGAACTCTCTCTATATGTGGGGGTGAGATTCCTAATGTGGTAGTCATCTCATTGATACTATTTCGTAATATTGGCGATTGAGTAGTGCTTTATTGTAGTATATTATGTTATACTCCGGTTTACGTCAGGTACTCTGGTTACAGTGTTTTTCAAAACTATTCAAACCAGCTTGACAAAATGTTTCAAACCAGCTTGACAAAATGGTTCAAACCAAGACAGAATGGTTCAAACCAACTTTTATTCGAATTCAATATTCTGAAATCTGAAATCTGGACGATTGCCTCATATGTCCTACATTTGGGACAAAAGTCTTGCAGTATTAATCAAGGGTGAAAAACGGACAGAACCGAACTAAACTGGTTTTCTTGTTATCCTGTATATAACAACTTATTAGGGGTTTACGAAACATTTTTTTTGAATTATTGGTTTGAATCGTTATATCGCACTGGTTTGAACCATTCTGTCTTCTTGTTTCCAAACATTTTGTCGCGCTGGTTCGAATCATTTTGAAAAACACTGTAGTATGAAACATCAATCAACTATAGCAAAATATACAGGAAGTTAGATTACGATGTATACTAATAAGTAGTCAGTAATAGTGAGTAGTCAGTAATAGTAGTAGTGTAGTAGTAGTGTAGTAGTAGTCAGTAATAGTAGTAGTCAGTAATAGTGAGTAGTCAGTAATAGTAGTAGTAGACTACTGTGATTAAAGTATAAGGTCATACTATAGACTAGTAGAGTGTTTGATCCATTTTCGGTAGTGCTACCTGTTTCAGTATTCCAAGCCTACGCTGTTTAATCCCAACAATTGCCATTTCAAAATTTCATCTACTCAGTCATTATGGTACAAAGCACCAGGGTGGAATGTAATAACCCGAGGTACCAAGATGGATTGTGAAGAGTTTTCGCGCAACTATCTATCAACACTCAGCTGAATGCGTCAACTCCCCCGCTGACTACTTAAGTACCCGAATTCTCACTCCGAGTATCTCGATTCCTCCCTCTGGACAACCATCAACAAAAAACATAATAAACAGAGTGGTGTACCCATGTCTGATTACTTAATCTACTCCAACTGAAAAAAATAATCTACTACTGTACCTCCAACAATTTTTTTTATGCTAATTTTCATAGTATAAATTTTAGACTAGGCCAGCCTATATACAACCTTTAATTAGTGTACTGGTTATTTGGGGCGATCTCGATGTGGAATTGGTCAAGGTGAGGTGGCATTTCAGTAACGATTGATTAGGATGGCCGGAACTGAGGTGTAAACCGGGAAGGGGGGGGGTGTTGCGAAAGCAAAGAAACACCCGTGCACCAGGCTACATCAGCAGAAAAAGGCCCAACGCAAATGGACTTTTTCTTCAAGTAATTTTGATGAAAATTAGTTTGTTAGATTCCTGGAATTCCGGAATTTACAATGTATATTTTTGAGTCGACAATATTTGCTTGGTGGACTTTTGGAAGTCTTGTAGTTGGACAATTCCGGCCGCGGCCTTCAATTCCGGCCAATTCCAGCCAATTCCGGCCAATTCCGGCCAATTCCAGCCAATTCCAGCCAATTCCGTCCAAGCCATTGCATACCATATCAGAACAAGACCAGTGCTCATAACTATGTATCATATAAGCATGTTATATTAGAAGAAGTTAACAATCCAGTATGGTATTCTGGCCAATTTTACTCTATTCTCCTATGACTTTTTCGACCACAATACTCTTTGGATTTTAATTGGAGACACTTATAATATGATTTCCGGTGGAGATATTCTTTGGCACTTGGTCACTCGAACCACTGAATCCTGAAGTTACTGAATCCTAAAGTTACTGAATCCTGAACTCACTCAGTAGAGACCTATTATGACACATTATTGAGACCCCCTCATACTAGATACTCCCTCATACTAGATGCTACCTCATACTAGACTTCCTCATACTAGACACTCCCTCATACTAGACACTCCCTCATACTAGACACTCCCTCATACTAGACACTCCCTCATACTAGAGACTTTACTTTACCTCACACTATTGACACTATAATCAATATCGAGACACTACTCACGATTCACACAGTATACACTGAGACACTGAGATTAAGACTCACTCACTATTTACATTACTCACTATTAAGACTGATTAAGACTGATTAGACTGATTAAGACTGATTAAGACTGATTAAGACTGAGCTACACTACACTACTACACTTATTATTAGGTTTCCCTAGTCCATAGTCTGAGGACTTATTGACATTACTCATAACATTGTCATCTACTGTGTCAATATCTACTACACTCTACTATACTAGTGTATTACATCACTGTATGATCACTTCAGTTACTGATCATTACAGAGTACTCTATACTGCACTCCATGTACTATACCACACTATACCATGTACTATACCACACTATACCATGTACTATACCACACTATACCATGTACTATACCACACTATACCATGTACTATACCACACTATACCATGTACTATACCACACTATACCATGTACTATACCACACTATACCATGTACTATACCACACTATACCATGTACTATACCACACTATACCATGTACTATACCACACTATACCATGTACTATACCACACTATACCATGTACTATACCACACTATACCATGTACTATACCACACTATACCATGTACTATACCACACTATACCATGTACTATACCACACTATACCATGTACTATACCACACTATACCATGTACTATACCACACTATACCATGTACTATACCACACTATACCATGTACTATACCACACTATACCATGTACTATACCACACTATACCATGTACTATACCACACTATACCATGTACTATACCACACTATACCATGTACTATACCACACTATACCATGTACTATACCACACTATACCATGTACTATACCACACTATACCATGTACTATACCACACTATACCATGTACTATACCACACTATACCATGTACTATACCACACTATACCATGTACTATACCACACTATACCATGTACTATACCACACTATACCATGTACTAACTATACCACGTACTACACTATACCATGGACTACATTATACACACCATACTCACTGTACCATACCGCGTACTACATCATATTCACTATACTCACTGTACCATACCGCGTACTACACTGTACTGCTTGAGACTGAGTATTGAGACACCATTGACTTTCAATACCTCACTACTGAGAATACACTATTATGACACCACGCACTGCCGTTGACACCACGCACTGCCGTTGACACCACGCACTGCTCATTATTGAGACACACTATGTTATACACTCACATTATGTTATACACTCACACTATGATACACTCACACTATGATACACTCACATTATGTTATACACTCACACTATGATACACTCACACCATGATATACTCACGCTATGATACACTCACACTATGATACACTCACACTATGATACACTCACACTATGATACACTCACACTATGATACACTCACACTATGATACACTCACTATTGGGACACTATTGGGACACCTTTTACATGCTCATCATCGATATATTATTGAGACAGTCTCACTCTGACACTGAATTACTTGACTCACTGACACTGAATTACTTGACTCACTGACACTAAATTACTTGACTCACTGACACTAAATTACTTGACTCACTGACACTAAATCGCTTGACTCACTCTGACACTATGAATCACTCTGACACTGAATCACTATTTACGCGCCCCAGTAATAATCTATTGAGAAGCTACTCACTATACACTAGAAGTTCCTAATCAGACTCTATCAACTACACTAATTTGTTCGTGGTGTATTAAATATACAGAGAATACACGGGTCAGTCCAAAGGCCAGATTAAGCCTTTAAAACTTCAACAAGTGGGGCTTGTCGCCCTTCTTCAAAGTGAAAGAAGCAGCCAAGTATTGCTTCAACAATGGGGTCTTCTTGATCTCAGCCAACAAAGCAGAGTCCACGGACTTTTGGTCGGCCACTCTCTCGGCCTTGACCTCCTTCTTTGGGGCCTTGTCCTCGAAGAAGTCCTTCTCGGACTTATCAGCCTTGTCGGTCTTTTCTTTGGCAAAGTATGCGGCGGTGTACTTGGACACGTCCACGCTACCCACGGAAACCTTGGTGGAGGTGGCGATCACGTAACGCTGGTTAACTCTCTTCAATGGAACTCCGTTGACCTTGAATGGACCGGACACCAACAAAGCGCCATCATCCAATTGCTTCAAGAACACGACTCTCTTTCCTCTGTATTTACCGGCCAACAAAATCAACACGGTACCTGGAACAATCGAGGCACGCAACTTGTGTGGGCGAGGTGCCTGTAGTTAGTATATGAATAAAGATATTGGTCAGTCATTAGACAGTCATTGGTTACAGTAACAGTAAGTGACAGTACGTGACAATAGCAGAAGTATCAGAACAGAAGTATCAGAAGAGAAGTATCAGAACAGTAGTGATAGTATCAGTGTTTCAGTAGCTTCAGAATGACAGCTCAGTTAGACGCTGGCTTGGTCTGTTGATGTTCATCTGGTATAGCCACTAGGTTCGAAGACTATGGACGGTACACTAAACATCGAAACCAATCTGAAACCATACCAAAACGTCTTTGGAACGTCTTTGGAACGTCTTTGGAACGTATTTGAAACTATACTCAAACCTGTTCAGGACCTCTATGAACTTCTGACTTCTCCACTTCCATCTATATTGACGTCTGGATCCACGGATTGATATCAGAAAAGGAAAGACATGTCTAACGACGACAAGGGGCGACAGCATTGAGTGCGGAGAAAAAAACATACAGTTTGGCTCATATTGTCTAGTTTCTGGTGATAGAATAAAACAGGAGTCTATGGGATTTTTTCAGGTGTATGCAAATTCTTTCGGGATTTTTTTTTCTCGCTTCGCGGCCTGCATAAACGTTGGTGTACGGGTGCGCGCTCTCATCAGTTGGAAAAAGCAGTCATGATGATCACGTGTACTCTAGGACTGCAGCAACTCTCCAATCCTTCCAATCACCACCAAATCACCACCAAATCACCACCAAATCACCACCAAATCACTACCAAGTCACTCCCAAATCACTCCCAAATCACTCCCAAATCACCTCTTATATTTTAAACTATTTAGTATACTGTATATAAGCAGGCGACTTAGTACACTAATAGTGTACATTGTCAGTGAGTGTCTGTACCAAACTGACATGTACTCTCTCTTTAGTAGTATTATTACGCACTATCAATACTGTACTGTAGTGTACTTATACTAGGCTACAACAGTAGATTACTACACACTCTACTACCATAATAATACCATAGTAGTAATACCATAGTAATATTACCTATTAGGCATATGAACTAAAGAACCGAACACTACCATAGTAATCACTACCATAGTAATAATACCAATATACAATAGAATACTAGTACTATACACTACGCTATTAATTATACATACACCACGCACTATACTACAAACTATACAACAAACTATACTACAAACTATACCACGCACTATACTACAAACTATACTACAAACTATACTACAAACTATACTACAAACTATACTACAAACTATACTACAAACTATACTACAAACTATACTACAAACTATACTACAAACTATACTACAAACTATACTACAAACTATACTACAAACTATACTACAAACTATACTACAAACTATACTACAAACTATACTACAAACTATACTACAAACTATACTACAAACTATACTACAAACTATACTACAAACTATACTACAAACTATACTACAAACTATACTACAAACTATACTACAAACTATACTACAAACTATACTACAAACTATACTACAAACTATACTACAAACTATACTACAAACTATACTACAAACTATACTACAAACTATACTACAAACTATACTACAAACTATACTACAAACTATACTACAAACTATACTACAAACTATACTACAAACTATACTACAAACTATACTACAAACTATACTACAAACTATACTACAAACTATACTACAAACTATACTACAAACTATACTACAAACTATACTACAAACTATACTACAAACTATACTACAAACTATACTACAAACTATACTACAAACTATACTACAAACTATACTACAAACTATACTACAAACTATACTACAAACTATACTACAAACTATACTACAAACTATACTACAAACTATACTACAAACTATACTACAAACTATACTACAAACTATACTACAAACTATACTACAAACTATACTAGTGCTACGCACTGCACCAGTGCTAGAAATATACACTCTGCTACCATAATAGAACCATGATATTACCATTAAAATACTACCGTAGTAATAGTAGTACTAAGCACTGTACAATATCAGTACTGGAAACATACCTACACTTTAATACCAAACTACTACCAAACTATTGTCATAATAGTATCACCACTATAAACACTAGAAGTAATATACTCTACCTTATGCTACAAATCATACACCGCGCACTTTCTTAGCTAAATATTTTAATTAACCATAGGAATGTACCTTATTATCCTTGCGTACACTTATGGCAACAGATAAGAAAAAAATCCATAGAAGATAATAAAAGAAGTGAAGAATTTAAAAATATAGCTTTAAATAAAGATCCTAATTTCTTTACTGATGAAATACGTATTAAATTAAGTAAATCTAATATTAATCGTAAAGTTATTTATAAATCAAAGATTCTTTTATTATTAAAAATATATATCTTTTAATTTTTTGGAAGTGGAACTCACCCGATCAGTTAATGTAAGCTAAGGTTATAGTTATCGTGCGTTTGATCTAGCTTATCTCTTAACGTAGTATATAAGGTTCTTTAGCAATGGAATAAATAGGACAACTTGGATGAGGCTACTAAAGACGAAGACATCTTATTTCCTATCCTTTCATTGTTTTCTATCCGCATGTCTAATTTATTAAATTTAGAATACTTAATAATGTGTTGTATAAATAGATAATCTAGTTGTTTTTTTTTTATTAGCTAAGAATGATGAAACGGCACTAGTAGTACTTAAATAGGTAATATCTAAAGCAAAAACTATTTTAGCAATTGCCAAAGATAAAACCAATCAAGCTATAAACAGAAAAGGGATAGAAAATATAAACCCTAGATAAAATTACAATGTTAGAATTATTATGCGACCTGGGACGTTAAGCCTGTATTCGCAAGTGGTTTAAGCTTCTAACGGCTTGTCAATGTTATGGATCGTTTCCAGGAACGATGCCTAAAAGGGATATTTAATTTATAGGGAAATGTTCTGACGGCAGTGTTTTTCAAAATTAAACAAACCAATAACTCAAAAGGTTTCGTACCCCTTTACACGATTTTTCAAACCAAATGGCGTTTTTTTTTTACACCAACTTTCAATAGAATTCAATATTCTGAAATCTTAAATCTGGACGATTGTCTCATATGGTACTAAATTTGGGAGTCTTTCAGTACCAATCAACGGTCAAAAACCAATCAAGGGTGAAAAACGAACGGAACTGAACTGGTTTCCTTGTTATCCTGTTTAAAAAAATTTGTTAGGGGTTATGTATATTGGTATGTTAGATTTTGCTAGTTTGGTTTGAATCGTTTTGCCTCGCTGGTTTGAGCCATTTTGTCACGCTGGTTTGAACTATTCTGTCTTGGTTCGAACATTTTGTCGCGCTGGTTTGAATACACTTGTACTAACAGTACACCACGCATTATACAGTGTTTATCAAAACTATTAAACCAGTGCAACAAAATGGTTCAAACCAGCGTGACAAAATGGTTCAAACCAGCGTGACAAAATGTTTCAAACCAATACAACTCATAACCCCTTCTAACAAGTTGTTATATACCGGATAACAAGGAAACCAGTTCAGTTCTAATTTCGTCCGTTTTTCACCTTTGATTGGTACTGCAAGACTTCTGTCCCAGATGTAGTACATATGAGGAAATCGTCCAGATTTAAGGTTTCAGAATATTAAATTCTAATGAAAGTTGGTGTGAAACATTATACCATTTGGTTTGAAAGACTGTGCGAAGAAGTACGAAACTTTTTGAATTATTGGTTTGATTAATTTTGCTAGTGTGGTTTGAATCGTTTTGAAAAACACTGTACTACTACAGTACACCACGCATTATACAGTGTTTTTTAAAACTATTTAAACCAGTGCAACAAAATGTTTCGAACCACCGCGACAAAATGGTTCAAACCAGCGTGACAAAATGGTTCAAACCAGCATGACAAAATGTTTCGTACCCCTTCGCACAGTCTTCTTTCGAACCAAATGGACAAGTTGTTGTATACAGGATAATAAGAAAACCAGTTCAGTTTCGTCCGTTTTTCACCCTTGATTGATATTGCAAGACTTCTGTTCCAAATGTAGTATATAGGAGGCAATCCTCTAGATTTAATCGTCCAGATTTAAGATTTCAGGATATTGAATTCTAATAAAAATTGGTGTGAAACATTACGCCATTTGATTTGAACCATTCTTTCTTTTTGGTTTGAATAGTTTTGTCACTGGTTTGAATAATTTTGAAAAACACTGTACTCATATGGTACTACATTTGGGACAAAAGTCTTAAAGTACCAATTAAGAGTGAAGAAAGGACGAAACCGAACTGATTTCTTTGATATCCTGTATATAACAACTTGTCAATTTGGTTTGAAAGAAGACTGTGCTAAGGAGTACGAAACATTTTGTCACGCTGGTTTGAATCGTTTCGCCGCGCTGGTTTGAATACTTTTGAAAAACACTGTATACTCTACCTTATGCTACAAATCATACACCGCGCACTACTACGACAGTAGACCACGCACTATACTACAAACTATACACCACGCACTACAAACTATACACCACGCACTACAAACTATACACCACGCACTACAAACTATACACCACGCACTACAAACTATACACCACGTGTTGGATATGTAAGATGCGCTAAGTAGTGTGTGCAGGCAAGATGATACATGCAGTACACGACGCTTACATGAAGCCCAGCATTACAACCGGACCTTGTCGTCAGGAGGAATCAGGTTTGCCCTAGAGACGACGTATTAAGAAGACCGGTGCAGGAAGAAGGATTGAAGGATGGAAAAGTATATATAGAGGAGAGTCCGCTCTTGGTTGAACGGTATCATCATTGACCAGAATACTACAGACCATCTAGTATACATTAGTAACTCATCTCAACAGCTAAGAGGAAACAAATATGACTACCACTGCCCCATATCTCTTAGAGTTATTAGCCAATAACGATATAACTGTGCCTGACTATGACATCGTCATCGCTAATTCCTAACACCACGCACTATACTAGAATCAATCAGAATATCGTCCGTGAGAAATATACCAAGATGTCCTCTACTTCCACACTCACCAGAAACACACTCACCAGAAACACACTCCCCAGAAACAGTTAGTAATAGTAATAGTAATAGTAATAGTAATAGTAATAGTAATAGTAATAGTAATAGTAATAGTATGTTAGATCCATGATGGGTGGAATACAACCCATATAAGGATTGAGCTCACGTGCCCAGTTAATCGGGAACCGATGCTACTACGCCACCTTTGGGTTCACCGTTACTACGCCCCTTGGATTCACCGTTACTACGCCCTTTAGGCTATCTTCCGGCAGACTACTTAATGGCGGCCGATTCCTCTTGCTGAGGAATCATCAACGAATATATATTCGATTAGATAATAAACGTACTTACAAGAATCTAACAAGAATCTAACATATGGTGGTATGTAGTGATTTCGCAACCAAAATGGATGGGACCTCTGGAAATACAAATATGTGGATTTCAAAAAAAATATGGTTTTCTCTTTTGGGAGAAAGTTTTGATTGATTCCGGAACTGACTAAATCTGGCTCTGGATAAACCCGACTCTGTATACTCGGCTCTGGTGTCAGGTCTGTGTATCCTTGAAACTAAGTTCATTCCGACCATACTAGTCACGTGCAAGTCACGTGCAATTTCACACCACCTCTTAGATCCCCCAAACCCCAACCAGGAAGTTCCCAAATCATACACACTTACCCTAAACCCGCAAATATTTCAGTCCCATTGAAGGTTTTTTAAAAGAGATTTTAATGGGCAGGAGAGAATACCAAAAGTCAATCCGTCAGAACTGTATATAAGTCCCGGAACTTCTCCCTATTCCGGTTATCTCGTTATCAAGATCACGTGAACATCACGTGCAACTATTACCCCATCTCCTTACCCTTTCCAAAACCAAATTTCTGGACTTTTTAAAACGTCAATATTATCTCCAATCTTCAATACGTCCAACAAACTTTAGCTTACAAGAATTTATTTTTTTGTGGGGAGGATAAAAAGACCTGAGTCAATAGGTCGGAACTGCATATAATGATCGAATCTTGTATATAGATTGATGATCCTGTATATAGTTCCCCTCCACTTCGGAAATCTCAAACACCCTTACCGGCCCAGCCACCCCGGAACTTCTCCAATCAAATACTAAGCATATAAACTTCAACTAAACACTTCAAGTAAAAAAAAAACAGTTACTATTATTAAATACTGCATACTTCCTAATCGGGAAACCTAGATTGTCCAATCACAACTGAGTGGTCACATACCGTAAATGGAACGTCACACTGCCCTCTCCAACCTGTACAGTATGAGTGGCATCAGAATCCACATAGTCCGCCAAAGCAATTTCAGCAGAGCCAAGGATCGTACTCTTGCCAAAAGTCCTGCGTTCACGGACACTCAAGCTCAAGAGTCCTTCGGTAGGAGCCTTAAACACTGCAGACTCGTTCCATGAACAAGACCCATCCTTGGTCTTGGCTGTCCTGGTCTTGTGGATATCCTTATTCTTTCCTGCCACCACCAACGACGTCTTGACGTCTAAGGCATGGCCACTGAACCCACTGGCACTCATGATATTCACACGACCGGGGATTCCTGCTCCTCCAATAGCTCCCAGCTTGATAGAGCTGACCTCGGTGGATGTGCTTGCACTTCTGCGATGACCATTGGCACCATTAGGTTTTTGGGGAGGAGGTAACAATTCAGGAACCACGTTGGGCACGGAATTCTTCAATTCGGGCGCTTCACTGTGCTCCATTTGCTCCTCTGGTGCAGGTGCTCCTTGTCTGTTGTCATCCTCCTCGTTCTCCTCCTCTTCTTCTTGTCTTGCCTTTTCACTGGACGTAGCAGACACAGCATCGCTATCTTGGTCTTCTTCTCCTGCATCCTTGTCCTTTCCAGCCTTCTTAGCCTTGGCCTCCTTCTCGGCCTCTTCACTCTCCTTCTCCTCACTCTTCTTGTGCTTGCCAAGACCCTTCAAGAAGGATGTTCCCTTGGCCACACCATCGGAAACAAGCCCAACTCCACCTCCAACAGCATCACCGGCTAAGCCTGCTGCTCCTCCCACAACCTTAAGTGGAGCACCTGTGATGTCGCCAAAATTGATGGGCAACCCGTTAGTTTTCGATAAGGCTGGTCTCACGTACTCGGGCTTGAATGTAGCTCTCAAGTTAAGAGCTCCCTGAGTGTCTAAGTCCAACTTGAAGTGAGTAGAACTATTTGGAGTAAGTGTGGAGAGATCCACATTGGCCCTGCCCAAAAGACGGTCATCATGCGTCAAGTCCCAATCGTACACCTCCAAAATAAGCGTTTGCTTGGACCTCGACAACATGGGGAACTCGATGGCATCGTTCCAAAGTGGATCCAAAGTCCGTCTCTTCTTATCAGTCTTGTGAACTTCAACCCCATTCAATTTCACCACACACAAGGGGTCAGACTTGCCGTTCTTGTCTGCAGGAAGAAGGTTTTCAGCCCCCAAGATGTCCAACTTGAGGTATCCCACGTCCAACACCGTATCCAACGGAGCCAACTTGGCTGCGGACGGAATAAACTCCAACTGCACATCCACCCAGTTCTTGTTGTTGACCTTGAGCTTGAGTGGTTTATGGTACGACTTCTCCAACACCTCCAACGTGGGGAAGATCTTCTCAGCCACAATCTCATTGTCATCTTCCACCTCTCTTTTCTTGGCAATCCGGAGAACCAATTTCGAATTGGGCAAGTCCCGAATAAATGCTTCTGCTTTGGTATGAGCACTGAGTTCTCTGGTTTCACATTTGGGTGTCACGTTGGAAGGATAAGCGTGGTCATCGAACAATACGTGCACGTAATAGTCGGGCTTGTTGAACTGGCCTCCCACAAGTTGCACGATGATGTTTCCGGACCGGTACTTGATAGCCTTCTCCAAGGGAATCTCGATCTTTTCTGCATCGGGAATCACATCGTCCTCCATATCGATCCACTCGTACATGTCCGGATTTTCCTTGAACTTCTTCTCGTCGGCCTCGAGCCGTTTCTGCTCCTCCTGTGCCCTTTCTTTCTTCAACCGTTCAAGCTCCTCGAGATTCTCCAACTGGGTCCGTGTGTATACTGGAAGAGTTGGGATAAACGATACCGAGTAGAACATCGACCCGTATGACTTGCCGTTGTAGAGCACGGGCTGCTCAATCACCTCTTCCGAGCCATCATAACCAAGGAAATAACCGGCCAGGTTCTTCTTCAAAAAGTCCTTGACGGCAATAGCACATGATCCCAAAGGTCTGTCCTTTCCTTCTGGTTCAGCATCCAAGATATCCAAAAGCACGTGTTGGTGTTCGTTGGTCACCGAGAGAAAGAATACCTGGTTATAGTGTGGGTTGGAGGTATTGGCAATGATTGGGGTCTTGGACTTCAACTTACCATTCTGTACCACGCGAACGTATGGGTCCACGTCTCCCACGGACTCCAAGTTGACCAAACCTTCGCAATGGCGTAAGTGGAGCCTCAAGCCTCCGATAGGTGCATTGGTCTGGATATTCAACTCCTCATCGTCGAAAGCAAGAGCTTTCCATTTGGCTCCAATGCAGAACTTGGTGGGGATTCCGTTTTCGGTAATGGGAGGAGCAGTAATCCATTGCTGGCCACGGGAAGACTCAAACACCAAGTCTTGCAAATTGGCATCCAAACGTCCCACAATCACATCCTCGGCAGAGTCCTTCACGAGCACTTGGATCTGCGTACTGGACTGTTGAGTCACGAGGGACTCGAACGTCACGCCAAACGAAGGCTCATTGGTCTTCTTCAATTTTCTCGACACCTTGATCAACTCGCCATTCACATACACCTCAGCATATGGACTCAACAAGCCAATCACCGATTTGGACACGTCCAAATCTGCTGCTCCAAACACCGAAAGCTTCATGATTCCCGTTTCGGTATCAATGTGTTCCTCCTTAGTGCCATCCTCCAAAATATCTGCCTTCAAACTCTCGTGCCATCTCAAGTCAAACTCAAGCTGACCCACCACCTTGCCAGACTCAATGATATTTTTCTTGACTCCCAATTGAACCTCTTCTTGTAAGAGGTCCACCAAGGGAACCTGCACGACTCCAAGGGGCGTATCCTCCATTTGATCCGGCACCAAGTGAAACACGTTGAACGTCAAATGGTTGTTTTCAAGCGCATTCACCAATAAATACTTTGTCTCCAAGTACACTGGGTTTGTGGTGTTCTTTTTTGCGTTGGTTCTCTCGGAGATGGCCGCATTGTTGGAGATCTTCATCTCCACATACGGATTGAACACATTATCCTTGAGTTCGGTGGCTGACTTCAAGTTGGTGATGCGTTTGACCGTGCATGCAATCACACCAATGGAATCGTTGGATTGTTGGGCCATGATCTCCTCCACATCGATATCAAGCGAGTTGGGGGCATACAACATGGGCCGCAAGTTGGAGTGGATGAGCCCATTGACAAACGATGCCAACCCGGGGATAAACGACATGATGTCGATTCCGAGGGTATCTCCACCCACGGGTTTCAAGGCGTAGTCGATGATGGGAGGCTCCAAGAACTGCACAGATACCGTCTTCACGTGTGGGAAGCTATCAGTCAACTTCAATTTGATGTTCATGCGGCCGGTGAACGACATGTCCTCCACCAAAATAGGCAACGACTTGGAGATGAATGCCTTACCCACCGTCACGCCCAAAGCCACCTTCGGGTTGATCTTCTTCTTCAACTCATTTTTGGTCATATCATCAGTATCGTTAGGCGTAAAAGAAAAGGCCCAGTCCATCTCAATGTGGTCCTTGCCCTTTCTGGTATAGGACTTGATGGAGTCCACTCTTGGGGCCTTAGAGCCCAAGGTGAACTCGTCCAAGGAGATAGCCTCGATACCAAACCCAGGCGCCTGGTCCTTCATCACCTCGTTAGCCTGGAACAACACCATCTCCGATAAAGCCGGCATATAGATGACCCAGAACTTGGCCATGAACGAGTTCAACCACTCCATGGTCTCCAACTCATCCTCCAAGCGGTTGGACGAGTTGATCCGGAGCATATCGTCCCGCACATCCCGGTTGAACCTCCGGTACTCTGCCCGGTACACCGAGCTGGCACATAAGAGCACCACCAACAACCACAACACACTGAAACCAAGCCAGGCAAACATATACGCAAAGAAACACACTCCCACAGGGATGATGGTGTTCCAGTACCAGTCTCCATAGAAATGGTCGATGACGTAATCTTCAATTACCTTGGTCACTTTAAGAGCTTTGATTTTATCGGCCGTAGGGTTTGTATCCCACGACCCAATGGACTGCCAATCGAAAGATGGCTTGGCCTTGAGCGCCACTTTTTCCAGCTGTGTCTTTTCAGGACGGTCAGACCCATCCACGGGTGGCCGGGCGTGGGTGGCCTGTGCACGTGCCTCCCGATTCTTCTGCGCCACGTCATCTTTATTTGCTGCCGAGCCGTTGGGCTCGTAATTTCGTTCCTGCGGTTAGTATTAATTGGGGTGAGTTGGCTGAGACGTGGAGTCCGGCAGAGTGGCATAAATGAGGCATGAAATAATACCATGAAAGATGGAACATGGAACATGAACCATGGAAAATGTAGTATCATAAATATGAGGCATGAACCATGGGAAATGAAGCATGACACATGGAACATGGAGCACGAATCACCCATCATAAACATGACCATAGCCATGAATCATGGAATGATACATGGATATCATAAATATAATCATCATAGTTCATTTAGTATCATAAATATAATCATCATAGTTGATGTAGTATCACAAATATAATCATCATAGTTGATTTAGTATCATAAATATGAAACATCAAATGACATGAGACATGAGATATCATCTAATATGAAGCACCAAGAACTATGAGCCATGACCATAATATATGAGACATGAGATATCAGAACATGAGACATGAACCATGATACATCATCCAATATGAACCATGATACATCATCCAATATGAACCATGACACACCATAAACATGAAATATCATTGATCATGACCATGGAACATGACATGAACTATGAGACATGAACTATGAGACATGAACTATGAGACATGAACTATGAGACATGAACTATGAGACATGAACTATGAGACATGAACTATGAGACAAGACCCCATAAACACCGTGACATAAAACATGAGACAACATGTAGTATCAAAATGTAACATGAGACATGAACTATGAGGCATTGGACATGAACACCATAGACATGAGCATCATAGATTATGAGACATGAACATCATAAATGAGACACCATAGATATGAGACACCAGACATGAACCATGAGACATGAACCATGAGAATGAACCATGAGAAAATGAACCATGAGAAAATGAACTATGAGAATGTGGAATTGAAACATGAGCATGAGTGGTTATGAAGGCAATAACCAGAATGGTTATGAACATGAACCATGAAACACGATGAAACTTGAAATTCAATGGAACATGAAACACAATGATTAAAACATAGTCATAGAAGAGTCAAGCTTTGCAGCCTCGCATGAAACATGGATGAAACATAAAACATGAAACACGGATGGATGAAACACAGATGAAACACGGATGAAACACGGATGAAACACGGTGGAGCAACGAGAGCAATACAGCAAGGGACACGAAGAAGGGAGCACAAGCCACGTACATCTTAACGCCAGAGGGACGCCACAATTGCATCAGATTCTGAAACACATCTGAAACATATACATACACTAGTCATTGACCGAATGTGGGAGAAAAGTGAAATGAGTAATTGGGGGAGAAAGTGCACTTGCTGTATTGAAGCGTCGGGGGGAGTGAGGCTGAGACCTGCATATTGCTCGGGAATGAGAAAGCTTCGCTGCATCACCGAACGTTACGCCGGTACTGTATATAGTCACTGTATATAGTCACTACAATATAGTCATTACAATATAGTCACACTATACTAATGGGAAACTGGCAGAGTAACCTGAAATGATCGTTCTGGAAAGTTTTGGTGGTGATGGTTGATTAAGGGTGTCAATGCATTATGTGCAGGATATTTTATGTGCAGGATATTTAATTATAGAACATGTTCATAATAGAACTACTAGATGCTAATAGGCCATTGTATAGGGTTCCTATATCTAAGGCCTATAAAGAATGATATAGGCTGTCTATGGAGACCCTATAGGTTATGGTAGCTTGTTATGGCTATGGTAGCCTTGACCCGTGGCCAAGACAATCAGACACAGTCTCATTATATATTGAGTATTTAAACGGATTCCAAAACAACGTCCTTGAAGCCAGAGGAAACCTTCTTTCCCTTGTCGTCAGTAGAACCTTCACCGTGCAAAGCCAACAAAGCACCCAAGTCGAACTTTGGCTGCTTCAACAACTTAACCTTTCTGATGTGGATGTTTTGTAAAGGCAAGATAGCTTGGGTGGACTTCTCGATCTCACGACCAATGACCTCAGGAATCAACTTGGAGGTCAACTGAGCCAAGGTCACGTTGGACACTTCTCTTTGCATGATCTCGATCATCTTCTTTCTGACGTCTCTCAACTTGGAGGACTTAGCGTAAGAAGTCTTCTTGACCTGGTTGGCTTGTCTCTTGGTGAAAGCAATGGCAAACACTCTCAACACGTAGTCGTCGGCAGTCTTGACAGTAACGTTGGCCTCAACCAAGGATTGCCATTTTCTGACCAAAGATCTCAATTTGTCGGAAGTGAAGTCCATGCCGTGGAAGTTGGTCAACAAGTTCTTGCCCTCAACCTCGTCCACTCTCAACTTGACTTTTCTGTAAGAGTGGTCCTCGGATCCTTGAAGGTCAGCAAGGCAAACCTCCACCACACGGCCCTTCAAGCCATCGGCGGCGTTCTTCAAACCGGTGGACTTGTTGATCAAGGTCTTACCAACGTCTCTTCTCTCGAACGTGGTAGGGGCCTTGATGTCGTACCACTCCTTTCTGGTGAAAGGGTCGACGACTCTCTTTTTCATTCCTTTCTTGCCTTTCGACAATCTCTTGTTCTTTCCGACAGCCATTGTTAGTGTAGTAAAAAAGAGGAGGAGGAGAAATTTTGTGTGGTGAAGAATTTTTTTGGCGCGCACTGTGTGCAATGTGGGGTGCACGTGACTCTAGGGCGCGAGCCCTACCCTTTTACCAACCACCTCAAAAACATTCCATTTCTTATGGTTGTTGAATATAGGTTTGGGTGTGGATGTTTGGATGTGCAAGTATATGGATGGTTAGATTTGGGGGTGTTTCCATGGTGTTTGGGTGTAAGGGTTTGGGTGTAGTTGGTGAGTAGTAATAGGCGTAGACAGACTGATAGTGAGACTGATAGTGAGTGAGTGAGATTGGGACACACGGAGGGTGTCCATGCAGCACACGTTTGCAGCATTCAATAACCACTCCACCCACTCCAACGCACACTCCATATTCCTTCCTCCCTCCTCCTCCTCCTTAACACTTCTAGACCTTATATGAAGCCTTGATAGACTGACTCCTTTGATGACTGGTTTTAAGTCATAGACTGTGACGGTGGAACTGACTGTGACAGTAGGACTGTCTTAATCGAGTATCGTGAATAACTGACACTTAAGAACAGTCAATTGTCGTATCCATGCTGAGAGCCTGAGAGCCTGAGAGGCTAAGGGGCTGAGATGACACTATGCTTCATTTCCAATACTTATCTTTAGTCACTTGTAGATTCATAGCTTGTGTCTGATCACAGGCTTGTTCTGTCTGACCCTATGGCCTTAGTTATGCATCATGGCCTTAGTTGTTTAATATCTGCTAATAGTTAGAGCTATTCTGACTCATAGTACTCTAACTGCATAGTAATCTAACTGTTCTCCTTAGTATCTGCTGCAAATTAGTATTTCAAGATCCTCCTTTTTCAAGTACGTCTATCTCTTCTCATTATCGAGTACTTTTCCTTCCATTAGGATTTAGTTAGTATTAGTAATTCTCATTATGAATAGCTCTCAACAATTCTTTTCTGTCTTACCTAAAGTATATTTCTTTCAGTTAAGGCTTCTTAAATTTTCAAGGAAACCAGCACTTAGTAGACTTCCATCGCTAGTTTTTCAAACACTTCAAATCCTCAAATTCTTTTGGACACACCACCCATACTACCACACCATATCATAACATATCATACCATATTATAACTTTCAGTGGTACTATACTTTTCACTGCACTATACTTTCTCGTGTAATTGTTCTGGGACATTGTGGAAGAAAAGAAACAGCAGTTGAAGGTGAAAAGGAGCTCATGGAGCAGAATTCAAAGGGAATTTTTGACCAGGGTAAGATCCAGAAGGCATATGAGGAGATTTTTCATGAGGACCAATTGGTAGAAGTGTTGAAGCTGACTGTAGACAACAGAATTTCACCACGTTCTCCACGTTCTCCACGCTCAGCTGTTTTTGAGTTATGGCATTGCCTAGTATAAATTTTGATGTTAGTTCGTAATGTAGGTTAATTCCTGGACATTTCCTGGTTACTTCCTGATATTAATTCTTGGTTAATTCTGATGTCACTTCCAGATGTTATTTCCTGATGCTAGTTCCTGATTTTATTTCCTGATGCTAGTTCTTGATGTTAGTTCCTGGTTTGACATAGGAAAACCCTGTGGTATTCATCTCATTCTTAGGCTTTAATGCTCATGGGTTTGATCTCCATGAGTAGTGCGACTCAGAGAAGTGGTGAATCTGGTGCTGCCAAAATCGCGACGGGGAATGCCTTTATATATTAGTGAGGCTACGTTTTCGCAGCCATCTGCAAGCCCCTCACCACCGTGCATTTGTTTCAGGATCCGCACTCTCCAAACTATAAAAGGAGGCCATTCCCTCTTTAATGAAGGGTAATTTTTTATGGATTTTTTTCTTTCTCATTACATGATGTTGGCTAGCACCTCTTGAAATGGTTCCAAGCTTGATTACGTACTAAGTCCTTTCCATGTCTCCCTGTCCATATCTTCCTGTCCATATCTTCCTGTCTATGTCTTCCTGTCCTTGTCTCAATGTCTCCATGACTCCATTAGGAACTGCTTCATTTGGTACAACCCACTATTACACAGTACTCATTAAGTACAAGCTACTAATGATCTATTAAATCAAACTACTTCGAACAGTGCTCCTTGAGAATGAACTACTAAAATAGCGCTTCTATAATTTTAGTACTGCTTATACAATGAATGAGCTCTGGATTGATATATAAGTTGGAATTTGATGGTCCTAAACTGATATTCACAGTGGGTAGTAGATTGTGACTTTTGACAGTTTATTCTTCCATTGAGTTTGGCCATAATTATGAGGAATCTTGGTATGTCATTGGAGAAATTTCTGGTTTGATAAAGATTGAAATTTGAGACTAAAATTAAACGACAAATATGTTTTAATTTCAAAGGGGCCAATGTGGTCTTCTATTCCAGATATATGGTATATGATTAACGAGAGTGATTTAGTTGTGGAATTCAATAAATTCAACAGGTTAAAAAAGTATCATTTGGTTTCTCATCAAAGGCACTTAATTTTCATGGGTCTAATAATTCTGTGGATGATGTTTGTTACTAGTTGCCCCTAAACCCCCAGATATCTGGAAAAACTATCAGAGTCTGGGTGGTCAGCTGTCTCTGAGTGGCTCTATGAAGTATTACGGACTATTTGGAGGGAAATATAGTCCTCAATCAAATTACCTTCTTGAAATACTCCTTTACTTTCTTATTAGTTTTTTTGGTGTGGGGAAATAATCAATAATATCCTGCATATATCACCACTACCCTTTCAGTTCCACTGTTTTGCTACAGAACTCAAGGTGTACCGTTTTATTCCTGGAATCATTTAACTGGAAAGTATCCCTCTTTATCTCCTGATTCAAAAAAAAAAAAAAAAAAATGCCACCTGGATACTATACCGGTTCTGTCTGGTACTGTCCGGTACTATAGGTCGTCTGGTGGTGTACTGGTGTGGCGCGCTTACCTCAAGGCCACAGATCAACAATAACAACGCTTTATGGAACAGGAACAAAGCAACCAGTATGTATCCTTTTGCTAATTCTCTAGCATCCATATCCTTTTTCTCCTCATTTACTAACTGCAGAGTCGCCCTCAAGGTGGGCCTTATAGGAGACTCCCAGATCGGCAAAACGTCTCTCATGGTCAAGTACGTGGAGGGTTCGTTTGACGAGGACTATATCCAGACGCTAGGCGTCAACTTCATGGACAAAAAAATTCAGATCCGCAGTACCAACATCACCTTCCTGATCTGGGATCTAGGCGGCCAAAAAGAGTTCATTAACATGTTACCTCTAGTGTCCAACGATGCAGTGGCCATTCTCTTCATGTTTGATCTTACGCGCAAATCCACGCTCAACTCCATCAAAGAATGGTATAGGCAGGTGCGTGGCTTTAACAAGACAGCCATTCCATTTCTAGTGGGTACCAAGTACGACGAGTTCATTGACTTGCTGCCCCAGGACCAGCACGAAATCACCGTGCAGGCCAAGAAGTTCGGCAAGGCCATGCGGCTGCCGGTGATCTTCTGCTCCACCAGCCACTCCATCAACGTGCAGAAGATCTTCAAGATTATCTTGTCCAAGGCTTTTGACTTGAAATTGAATATTGATGAGATAGTCAATGTGGGTGAACCCATTTTGGTCTACAAGTGAGACGACATTGAGGTATGCCGTCCAATTATTGGACCAGGTACTCAGCCAGGGTATCGATAGAGGTACCAAAAGGTAGCAGTACCGAAGAAGGTGGCAGTACCGAAAAAGGTAGCAGTACCTGAAGTAATAGCAAACGGGGTGCTGGTACGGAAAGGTTCTGAGACTATAAACATATTTATGATGGAATATCTCAAGAATGGTATTCACAGATATTCAGAGATGTCTTGAAATATATCTAGAGATGTCACCAAAGAGATATCTTGGAAAGGTGTTCAGACATGTCTTAGAAATGATATCCCGAGAGACTCTGGAAGGTGCTCTGGGATAGAATATAAAAATTATGATAGAGGTATCAGGGGCCTCTGGTACTCTGGCATATATTGAGACATTAAAGACTTTCAATTAGATCAGCCAATGCTGGTCCAGAATCGTTACAACATAGAGTGTTGGACGAAGGTTCTGATCAAAAGCTTCATAAGAGTCTATAAGGATCTACAAGGATTTAAGAATCATTGGGAATCATAAGGATTTTTTAAGATTCCATAGGATCATAAGGATCTATAAGGATAGGGATGGTGTGATAAGAAGTGACATGAGGAATAATGTTGATTGGTCAAGGAAGACAAATTGGTAAAGGTACAATCAGCAATGAACAGACGCTGGAGTTTATTCATGATCAAAGTGGTTTGATTGCAACTGGATGATTATTTGACTTGGAATCTCCATCCTAGAATACCAAGCCCATGCAGAGTCAATGACAGGCAAGTCTAGTCTGGGTACTCAAGTCTGACTACATGACTCTAAAGATGAGTGTATGATTTTGAGTATCACGCTATGATATTTAGGCCTGAGTATGGTCCTAGGTACTTTTTTAGTGGTTGTGTGTATGGATCAGACTCTGTTATCACTTTGAGTACGAGTCTGTATGACTCTGGGTATGAGTCTATTCCAAGTCTAGTCTAGTCTAGTCTATTGCTCTTCATGACTTTGAGTATGAGCTCAATATGATCTTAGGTTGGACTCTATGATACTCAATCCTATGACTCTGGGTCTAGTCTTAATCTAGTTTTAGTCTATGACTCTAATGTGAGTCTAGTCAGAGTCTAGTGAGTTTATACTAAGTCAAATGAGTCTATACTACTTAGTCTAGTTTGAGCATGACTGAGTGCACTCCAATATGACTCTGTCCAAGTCTAGCTGAGTCTATGAACTTAAACTTGAGTCTACTACTGAGTCTACTCTACTCAAGTCTGCCTCTGATTTAAGTCTGACCCCGAGCTTAAGTCTATGCCTGTATGGCACTGTCTAGTCTGGCCATAACTCAAGCGTTTCTATGAAATTTGCTTTGGACGAGCACGCGTCTGATTCTATGACTAAGTATCATTCAAGTCTAGTCTATGATACTCAAGTCTGATCCAAGTCTAGTCTATGATACTCAAGTCTGATCCAAGTCTAGTCTATGATACTCAAGTCTGATCCAAGTCTAGTCTATGATACTCAATGTCTGATCCAAGTCTGAGTCTGGTCCAAGTCTACTGAGTCTAGTCTGAAGCACAAATCTAATTTTTGTTTGCGATGTTGGTGAATCTGGGAAAACCAACCCTGTCAACCGTTAATGCATCGCTATAGATCATACATTACAACAGTATCCAGGAGCCACATTTATACAATGCCAAGTATAACTGTAGTTATGCGTCCAAGTATAACTGTAGTTATGCGTTCAATTATGGAATGTATAGTATATAAAGAAGTATTGAGTCCGGTGTTCTATAAGTCCAGAAGACCAAGAGATACGCTACTTTACTGTCAAGTTGGAGGTGCCAGGTGCTGTAAGTAATGAAAGTTATGTACATATCAGACGCAGACTTAACCCATCAGGTCCATTGGATAAGTGATGGCCAGAAAGTCTATATGTATAGATTACAGGCCATAGTCTAGATAATAGTCCACAGACATCTACAGACATCCACAGGAATTCACTGACATTTACAGACATCCACTAACATCCACTAACATCCACTAACATCCACTAACATCCACTAACATCCACTAACATCCACTGACATCCACTGACATCCACTGACATCCATTGACATCCATTGACTATAGTCCACATAGTAGTCCCAGATAATAGTCTAGCATGAGATTATTGATTACACGGACCCACTAAATATCCAGCACCTTTACTCTTCACTATTGTATATGCTGGAAATATTATTAGTATTAGTATTAGTATTAGTATTAGTAAGTATTAGTGTTAGTATGTTAGATTCTTGTTGTTACGTCAGTTACTCTATTTATTATGGTCATTCGCCGATGGTTCTCTAGAGGGAGGAGAGGGTGAAATAGAGCACTTAAGTAGAGCATTACCTATGATGGATCTTACATAGTATTAGTATTAGTATTAGTATCACTACTCACTACCACTATTCGCTACTATTCACTATTACTGACTACTGACTACTGACTACTCACTATTACTACTCAACTCACTATTACTACTCAACTCACTATTACTACTCAACTCACTATTACTACTCAACTCACTAAAACTGACTTCTGACTACTGACTACTGGCTATTACTGACTACTGACTACTCTACTACTGTCGAACAATACTACTAGTCCTTCTATGGTATGTACTACTCACTACTCACTACTCACTATCACCACTGACTATAACTAATAAATGCTGACCACTCACTACCACTGACTATAACTAATAAATGCTGACTGTTAGATCCACCATAGGTATTATGAAGCCTCTCAGTTCGATTGTTACTATGACCATTACAAACACCGTGTCACGGCCATTGCTGTACGAAGTACTATGATGGTCTTTTGGAATATTCTGAAATAATCCTTACCATTGTTCTAGTGGAGAGTTTTTCGATGCCACGTTTCTCTCAAAGTTATTTAAGCCATTTCGTTTCCTCTCTTTGAGGAACCATCAACGAATATAGTTTTAGTTTAGGCATGAATGTATCAAAGAACATAACACTGACCTTCAATATACTGACTACTGACTATTAGTACTGACCACTCAATATTACTGACCACTGACTATTAGTACTGACCCTCAATATTACTGACCACTGACTATTAGTACTGACCACTCAATATACTGACTACTGACTATTAGTACTGACCACTCAATATTACTGACCACTGACTATTAGTACTGACCCTCAATATTACTGACCACTGACTATTAGTACTGACCACTCAATATACTGACTACTGACTATTAGTACTGACCACTCAATATTACTGACCACTGACTATTAGTACTGACCCTCAATATTACTGACCACTGACTATTAGTACTGACCACTCAATATACTGACTACTGACTATTAGTACTGACCACTCAATATTACTGACCACTGACTATTAGTACTGACCCTCAATATTACTGACCACTGACTATTAGTACTGACCACTCAATATACTGACTACTGACTATTAGTACTGACCACTCAATATTACTGACCACTGACTATTAGTACTGACCCTCAATATTACTGACCACTGACTATTAGTACTGACCACTCAATATACTGACTACTGACTATTAGTACTGACCACTCAATATTACTGACCACTGACTATTAGTACTGACCCTCAATATTACTGACCACTGACTATTAGTACTGACCACTCAATATTACTGACCTTCAATATTACTGACTACTGATCACTCAATATTACTGACTACTGCTATTAGTACTGACTAATCTCGAATGGATGTGAGTTCAACATTATCCATTTCATTACCCTCTGAATCTTTTGCTAAATCTTTTGCTAAATCGTCTGCTAAATCTTTTGCTAAATCTTTTGCTAAATCTTTTGCTAAATCGTCTGCTAAATCTTTTGCTAAATCTTCTGCTAAATCTTCTGCTATCTTTCTCCTGGTGTACTTTTGGGCAGGTACATGTTCCTACTTCAGCAGCACACAAGAAGTACATCTCTTAATTTTTCGTCTCTTAATTTTTTCTTCTCTTGATAAACAATTTGCACCAGCAGTGTCATCAGTATTCATAGTCTTATTTGGAAGAATGAAAATGCTTTGACGACCAGTACAGAATACCTATAGATTTGCAACTAGTAAAGCATCTATAGATTTGCAACCTAGTAAAGCATCATTATATCCAAGTTTGGTATTGGTATTTCAAATGGCGTCACATACTCTACCACCAACGAAAAAAAAGAAAAAGAAAAAGAAAAAGAACAAACGGGTTGGTGTTCCCATAACTGATGTTCCCATAACTGATGTTCCCAAGACTGGAGTGGTAGTAATACATTCCCTGTAATACATTCCCTGTAAAACAGTTCCTGGTAAAACAGTTCCTGGTAAAAATTCCCAGCAATACACTATTACACCAGAGTCTTTATTGAGTAGCCCTGTTCACTGACCTTCACTTTACACTCTTTACTTTACACTCTTTACTTACACTCTTTACTTTACATTCTTTACTTTACACTCTTTACTTTACACTCTTTACTTTACACTCTTCACTTTCCTTCTCTTCACTCTCCATCTCTCCATCTCTCCAATCTTTCTCACTCTCTTTTATTTGCTATCTCTTCTTCACTCCTTCACTACGCTCTTGAGTCTGTTCTTCACTCCTTCACTCTCTTCTTCAGTCTCTATCATTCGCAGCCACCCTCACCTCACTCACCTTCACTCGACTCTCACCTTCATTCGACTCACTCGTTTCTCACTCGATTCTCACTGTGATCTACCCTCACACTTTCACCCTTCACTGCGACTTCACTTCACTGCGACTTCACTGCGATTGCGACTGCGACCTCACACACTTCACTGATTCATCCTTGACTGATCTTCATGGTGCGTAACCTGCCACCCGCACCCACTGACTTATGTTCCACACTTTTCACTCCACTCTCACTCCACACACTTCTCATATTCTACACTTCTCACCCTCACTCCACACACTTCTCATATTCTACACTTCTCACCCTCACTCCACACACTTCTCATATTCTACACTTCTCACCCTCACTGCTATTGACTACTACCACTGACTACTACCACTGACTACCAACCACTGACTAGTAAGTGCATCTGGAAGAGATCTAACCTGCTAAACCTCTGTACTATATGTAGCTAGTGTGATCAAGGAAGACTCTATAAATGCTCTAGTCTATGGATGTTCTATCAGTAGTACAGTAGAGTGTATAAGTATTAATGTAGTTTAGTGAGTATGTGTAGTATGTAGTTATCATGGTGGTGTAATATAGAGTTCACATTATAGTGTAGCATAGTGTAGCATAGTGAAGCAGTATAGAGTCTACAATATAGTGCGGTAGTAGAGTACAGTCTAGTATGTAAAGACCTTCTAACAGACCCTTCTAACAGACCCTTGAAGAGTCCAGGTAGTAGAAAATTTGACATAGACAGAAAGTGAGAGAGAGAGAGAGAGAGAGAGAGAGAGAAAGAAGGAGAGAGAGAGAAAGAGACAGAGACAAACAGAGAGCTCTCACTTCTACACTTCTCACCTTATGGGTACTATATTCTGCAGTACAGCATGGTGCGAAAGCCAAATCAATCTCCACATCACCTTCCTACACCACACTCCAAATCACCTCTCTTCACATAAACTCAATCCATGGTTCGCTATAAGGATTTGGGTTCGTGGCGTGCCGTGCAGATAGTTCCTGAAACCCCGACGTCTCCACCTCGTCGTACCAGAAGAGCAGCCCACAATGCATTATCGCAGCTCTCGCTCTCCAGAGAATCTGACCATACTAATCTATCGGTTGGCGATGGTATATTTGTTGAAACTGATCTTACTGGAAACCTAGAGTTTTTATCAAACAATCAATCCATTAAAGAAGAACCATCCTTTAGAAATGACTCCAGTGACTCAAACTCTAGAAATGATTCCAGTGATTCTAATAACAACAATTCAAATAACAACAATTCAAATACCAAGAAATCAAACTCCAAGAAATACAAAGGATCCAATTCCAAGCAATCTACTGAATCCATTGGAAATGAGTCCAGTAGCCATGGCTTTTTTGCCGTCATTACTAGTTTGGAGATGGACCTTCTGGGCATACCCGAGATGTGGGTTCTCCCTTTAGTCAGTGTTAAGATGGTGGAAGATGAAAAAAAAGATGGAAATGGGAAGAAAGAGGAGATGGTGGTATCGGAAATGGTGCTTGTTTCCAAGAATATTCGTGTTGATATCAGCAAAATCACCAGGAAGGAGGAGATCCAGTCTCAAAGCCAATATCAAAATGGTCAAAATAGTGAAAAAGGTGAAAAAGATCAAAAAGATCTGACTGGTCTGACAGATCTGAAAGGCAAAAAAGGTAAAAAAGGCAAAAAGAATGGCCTGAAAGGTCAAAAAAATGACCAAACCACTCAAAAAATTCCCCTCTTTTGTTGTCGTGCTACCGATATTGATATGAACCACGTGTCGGAGCCTTTTGATTATGTGGAGTGGGTGGACCTCTTGAAGAAAGACTCTGATCGTGCGGTCTTTAGTATCAAAGAGAAGACTCTGGTGATAGTGTCACCACGAAAACGCGCTGCTCTGGACCTTCTGGAGAAACGGATTTCTCCGAGAAAAAAGGTGCTGTATGTGGAAATCTCCTCGGGGTCGGAGGCCGAATTTGAGGATCTGGACAATGATGATGATGATGACCTGGACGATTCGGAGTTGGACCCCGAAACAGTGGTCACGCCGAGGAAAAAAAAAAGAAATACCCAAACACCAGAGTCGAAACTGAGACAAATCTCTCCCAGGAAGAATAGGGACTCGGCCAAACGTACCGATGTGTTCCAGCAGGTGGTCAACGTGTTGTCGCCAGTGAATAAAGGGTTCAAGATCAAAAGTGGAATTACGCTACTGAGATTGCCCCTGTTCTCACGTGAAATGTCCGATGTTTCTGACCAGCCTGAAAACCCGGCCTCTGATGCTTTCCGTGAGCTAAAAGAAAGACTCCATACGTCTTCCCGCTTAGCGCATTTGCCGTGTCGAGAAGAGCAATTCGACGAGCTTTATATGAACTTGGAAAGTGCCATAATGCAGAAAATAGGCACCACCTTCTATATTAGTGGAACTCCTGGAGTGGGAAAAACGGCCACCATTCGGGAAGTCGTGGCTGCACTCCGGGATAATGTGAAGACTGGGTACGTGGACGAGTTTGACTTCTTGGAGATTAACTCACTCAAACTATTAAGTCCCGATTCGGCATATGAGAAATTATGGGACCATTTGACCGGTATAAAAGTGACTCCGTCTAATGCAGCACTTCTATTGGAGGAGTACTTCTCGCGGGGGGAAGATATCAAGAAACCACTCATTATCTTGATGGACGAGTTGGACCAGTTGGTGACCAATAACCAGAAGGTCATCTATAACTTCTTCAACTGGCCCACTTACCTGCAGTCCAAGTTGATTGTGTTGGCCGTGGCCAATACCATGGATTTGCCCGAAAGAGTGTTTTCCAATAAGATAGCGTCCCGGTTGGGGCTCCGCAGAATGGCCTTCCGAGGGTACACGGAGGAGGAGTTGGGGACGATCATTCAACACCGGTTGAAAATGCTCAGCGAGACGAATAAGCGGATTGTGGAGGTGACTCCCGATGCCATGCGTTTTGCTTCTAAAAGAGTGGCAATTGTGAGCGGAGATGCTCGTAGAGCTTTGACCATTTGCAAACGGGCCGTGGAGATAGCTGAACGTGAGTTTTTGGACACGGAAAACACAGCAGAGATCCCGGAAGACCAGCAGAAATATAGTGTGAGAATAGATCACATTGGAATGGCCATCGCACAAACCGTCAACTCGCCAACTTCTCGGTTTCTCGGCACCTTGTCGTTTGCATCCAAATTACTATTGGTGAGTATACTCTTGAGAATGCGGAGGTCTGAGCGTTGGGAGAATACGTTAGGAGATGTGATGGACGAGATGAAGAATACGCTTCTGCTCGATACGAAAACACTGCCACTTTTGGGAGGTCTTGGCGACGACACTAGTGTTGTTTCGTTACTCTACGGAGGAAGAGATGGAGGACATCACGTGCGTATGCACCACATCAACTATATTGTGAATGAGTTGGTGGACCAGGGCATCTTAACGCAACAAAATGTGAGGAGTGAGCGCCACCGGACGATAGCTTTGCACATTTCAGAGGACGAAGTTGCGAAAGTTTTGAGAAAGGACAAAGAGGTGGGGCATTTGATCTAATGTTTGATCTAAATGTTTGTTTGTCACGTGATATCTTGTCATGTGATTTCTAATATTTGGTGTACGGGTCTTTTGTATGTGAGGGCTCATCTCCATCTCACGCATCTCTGGCTCTGGACTCATTTACGGATTTAGATCTTCGGTACAGATGACGTCGATTGACCCCACGGACTACGTGCAGGCAGAGGAAGGCCAAAGCCTTCAGTTCCAAGATCCAAAGCAACAGGCCAAGTTCGAGCTCGGTGTGTGTATGGCCATCTACAAGTGGGAAGAGCTTACCACGGCCGTGGACAATTCCTGGGGAGGCCCGAAATCTGCAGACAAAAGGGACTGGATTTCCGGGATCGTCATTGATCTTTTCCAGGAAAAAGCAGTGGACATTGTGTTGATTGAAGAGACCTTATTATATGCCATGGTGGACGAGTTCGACACGGAAATCGATAACGACTCTGCGCTCGTGATTGGCGATCTCATCATCAAGATCTACCGGGAGTGCCAAGCACAAAACTATAGTCGAGTGGATGAAATGTACTCTCGGTTCCAGCAGAAGCAGGCATCAGGCCAAGCCGCAAAAAGTGTGGTTATACAGGAAGACCCCAATAATCCAGAATCGGACCAAGATTCAGGAGATGAGTCGGAAGACGAGCCAATGCTCGTACAAGACGATTCCATGGACATTGACCAGAAGCCAGAGCCCAAAGAACCAATCATCGATGAAGACGGCTTTGAAATGGTCACCAAGGGAAGGAGGAGAAGGTAAAGACATTTAGGAAATTTGTTAGGGAGTTTGAGTTAATACTGAGGATACTGAGTTAATACTGAGGAGACTTAGTTAATACTTAGGAGACTGAGTTAATACTTAGGAGACTTAGTTAGTACTAAGGAGAATAGAAATAGGACAGGAGATAGGAGATAGGAGATTGATAGTCGGTCTGGAGCTTCGGGTATAGAGCCAGATCAGTTATTATAGATCGATATAGCCAGATCAGTTAGTAGATCGATATAGCTAGGATCATCAGTTGGTGAGGTAAGCTTTCTCTAAGTAATCACTAACTAAAACATGAGTCTACCTTGGCAGTGTGTAGCACCCAACTGCAAGAACCATCCACTCTATGTACATTGGTATACTATGGCTAGCACCATGATATAGATTAAGGCAAGTACTGTGAGCAGAGCACTAAAGTCAAACCCGTCCAAGTCCCCCCCCCCCCCTTACTCACCCACAGTAAGCACTATGTCATCCACAATAACTACTAACTCATCAATAAGCACTCACCCATAATAGCACTGACTCATTAACAAGTACTCTCATTAACAAGTACTCTCATTAACAAGTACTCTCATTAACAAGTACTCTCATCCACAACAGGTCCTAACTCTTTCAACTTATGTTTTAGTACATATCCCTTGACCATTAGTCAACAGGGATGCCGTGTTGCCCGTGAGTTCGAGTTCAACGAGTAGGTGTTCAGGTGGTTTTATTGTATCAGTAGAAGGACTGTCAAGATGGCATCAAAATAACAGAGGTTGTTTACAACAAGTAGTTTTGAAGCAGAGTACATGGTACTAAATGCGACAGTGCAACAGTGCGACAGTGCGACAGTGCGAGAGAAAGAGAGAAGGAGAGAAGGAGAGAAAGATTAACTGGACAGTGAAAGAGAGAATGAGAGAATGAGAGAATGAGAGAATGAGAGAATGAGAGAATGAGAGAATGAGATTATCTGGACAGTGAACCTATTTAAGAAGTTCGGAATCCAAACCATGGAGATACCAACGATTTTGGAGGACAACAACAAATGAGTTTTATTAATGATTAATGGAATTGGATGTACTCAAAATAAGAATAAGCATGTAGACAAAGGAGAAGCATGTACTCACTCACTCTCACTCATTTCTATACTCACTCACTCTTCCACCCTAAATTCTATTCACACTCACTCTCACTCACTCACTCATTTTTACACTCACACTCATTTTTACACTCACTCATTTTTACACTCACTCATTTTTACACTCACACTCATTTTTACACTCACTCACTCTTCCATCCTAAATTCTATTCTCACACACACTCACTCTCACTCTCACTCACTGCTGAGAGCTATAATATACACTGTCATGGTTCGGAACGGTTATGTCATTGTTCTTTAGTAATTCCAAGAGCTTTGGGACGGTAGTAGTCATTGTTGTTCTTAGGGATTGTTAGATGTATTATAGATCTATACTAGAAGGTCCGTGATATTCTGGTTCCTGGTGATACCACTCAACCAAGAGCGAGATCCCCTCTAAATATACCTTCACCTTGGACTCCTGACGACAAGACCCGGTTGCAATGCTAGTCTCTACTCATGCGTCGTCTACTGCATGTACCATCTTAGCAGCATACACGAGTTAGCACATTTACACTCATTCATTTCTACACTCACTCATTTCTACACTCACTCATTTCTACACTCACTATTCACACACACTCATTTCTACACACACTCACTATTCACACACACTCACTATTCACACACACTCACTATTCACACACACTCACTATTCACACACACTCACTGTTCACACACACTCACTATTCACACACCCTCACTATTCACACACACTCACTATTCACACACACTCACTATTCACACACACTCACTATTCACACACACTCACTATTCACACACACTCACTCAATCTGCGACTCACTCACTACACTCACTCACTCACTACAGTGTTTTTCAAAATTATTCAAACCAGCGCAAAATGTTTCAAACCACACTATCAGAATTAAACAAACCAATAATCCAAAAAGTTTCGTATCCCTTCGCACAATCTTTCAAACCAATTCTACAAAACTAATACACTTATTACACTACACTAGTTCAAATAGACTTAAAGAGTAACTAGTACAAAACATTTGTAGATATGGGGGGCCCGTGTAATTTCTTAAATACTTCTTTGCTTAGTAATAATAATATGAATGATTACATAACCCCTAACAAGTTATTGTATATAGGATAACAAGGAAACCAGATCAGTTCCGTCAGTTTTTCACCCTTGATTGGTACTGCAAGACTTTTGTCCCAAATGTAGTACATATGAAGCAATCCTCCAGATTTAAGATTTAAGATTTAAGATTTAAGAATATTGAATTCTAATGAAAGTTGGTGTGAAACATTACGCCATTTGTTTGAAAATCTGTTCGAAGGGATACGAAACTTTTTGAATTATTGGTTTGTTTAATTTTATTAGTGTGGTTTGAATCGTTTTTTCACGCTGGTTTGAACCATTCTGTCTTCTTGGTTCGAACCATTTTCCACGCTGGTTTGAATAGTTTTGAACACTGTACTCACTCACTCACTCACTCATTCACTCTTCTACACTCACTCACTCACTCACTCACTCACTCTTCTACACTCACTCACTTTTCTACACTTATTCTTCTACACTCACTCATTTCTACACTCACTCACTCACTATTCTCACACACATTACACTCTTCTACACTCACTCACTCACTCACTTACTCACTACACTCACTATTTACACACTCACTCATTTCTACACTGGAAGCTTCGCCATAATCTACTCGACCAATTATCACCACATTCAATGTCTTACATAAATTCAGTTCAGTATTTTGATTTTCTTGATAACTGCTCAAATTGTTTTTTTAAATTGTTTAAATTGTTTTAAATTGTTTTAAATTGTTTTAAATTGTTTTAAATTGTTTTAAATTGTTTTAAATTGTTTAAATTGTTTTAAATTTTTTTAAATTTTTTCCATGTAGTCGTTGCTTGTTTTGGACTTGGTGTTGGTCAGTAGCACCTCCGCGCACAATTGCTCGCAGTACCTATTCAAGTTCTTCAAGTCATTAATCATTAACGACTCGAAATCCACCGACTTCCCCGTTACCCGTTACCCGTTACCCGCTGAAACCATGGTAGTCCTCTATCGTACCATCGAAAGTTGATAGGGCAGAAATTTGAATGAACCATCGCCAGCCTAAATCCATGCAATTCATTAAGTTATTATGAATCATCAAAAATGTTGATTTTTATCTAATAAATAATACCCTTCGTGATTCGGGTATTAAGCATTTATTAGCTCTAAAAATTGCCAGGCGTATACTAATCAGCAAGGTACTATTAAATAATCGATAACTGATTTAATGAGCCATTCGCAGTTTCATTGTATGTTAGACATGGAACCTACTCGACTGAGTACAGGATAAGAGGCAGAAGCACATTGTCTCCTGAAGAACAATCCCCTTTTTATAAAGTCTCTACAGATAACCCCGCTTTTATGCAGCTATCCTTGATAGCGCCAGATATAAAAGGGGACAAGGGCCCAGTTGTGAAAGGGTAGAACTCCACTGACTTAAGATTAAGCTTATTGAATAAAGCCAAGAGCCTCCTATTAATCGAAAGTAACTACCACTATAAAATTACCTGATGGGGCGAGTTCCTACTATCATTAGCCCTTGAGAAGATTCCAAAACACCGTTAGGTCATTGTTCCTCGAGATCCCTTTAACTTAGAAGCCCGTTAGAAGCTTATAACCCTTTTGAATTATCACCCTTTTGAATTATCACCCTTTTGAATTATCACCCTTTCGAATCATCACCCTTTCGAATCATCACCCTTTCGAATCATCACCCTTTCGAATTATCACCCTTTCGAATTATCACCCTTTCGAATCATCACCCTTCCGAATACTGTTAAAACTTCAACCAGGTCGGTGGGATATTAAAACAAAGTTATATATCAGATGTATATTCGAATACGGTAATATGACTTAGAGGAATCCCTAACGATCATCTAATCAGGCGAACCTATAAGTTCTGAATACTTCCTTGCTGCTTCGGGTAACCTTTTAGGATACTCTACTGAAACAGTGAGCCTTCCGAATGTGATTCACCAAAATGAATCCCATTGACTCTTTCGAATCCCTATAGGGGTTCTAGATGGCGTATGTATAACTTCTTATCATCTGGCGCCCCATACCCATGAAGTGACCCCATACCCATGAAGTGACCCCATACTCATGAAGTGACCCCATACCAATGAAGTGACCCCATACCAATGAAGTGACCCCATACCAATGAAGTGGTTATGGTTTGAGGCCAAACTCCGGCCGAGCCTCGTTATAAGGATCCACTAGCACTAAGAACGTAATTCTAGCGCTCATTAGAATTCTCCTAACAAATACAGCCTAAAGACCAAGGTCGCTGATAATTCTAATACAAACTCAAGATTGGCCTATATATATACTCTAACTCAGTCCGTAGTAAACTAAATTTTATCGCTATTTGAGATGAAAAAAAAATTAGATACTGTTATGTTCTTTGATATATTCATGTCTAGTTTATACTATTTTTTTTTTTTTGAGGAACCAGAGCGGCTTGTATAACTTTAAAGAGAAACGAGACATCAAAAAACACTACCAGGACAATGGTAATGGTAATGGTAATGGTAATAATTGTCATCATAGTACGAATTACTATGATGGCTTGGCCATTGTTAGGATCGGACGTAGGCTTCATAAAAATAATATCTCTAAGGGTAGCCCTCTGCCTGTAATGGATCTATATCAGATACCCTTATAAGACAAATGTATGACTGTGACCCTATGGGCACAATGTCGTAGTGTGTCAACTCTATACTTAGTCTATTGGTGATGAACTTGATTAAATGCACGACTTGCCCTAAAGCGACATTCTTCTCAGCCCAAGGCACCTTGTATCCTAAGCGTTAGCCATTCATGCGTCCGTAAGTGCCGTCAAACAGGATATCAAAGAGCTTGGAGTAGATTTCAATTGGCGGAGCTGATCCCAATAAGGTCTAGACGACTTGGATGAAGTAAAGATCTAAACAATAACCATTGGAAAATATAGGTATTGGCAGGTCTCATAATAAATAGTAATAGGCAATAAGACGATATGGTAGACAATATGACTCGACAATATGACTCGACAATGACTCGACAATATGACTCGACAATGACTCGACAATATGACTCGACAATATGACTCGACAATATGACAATCACTAGCTAACTAGGAGTAGCAAAATTTCATAACATAATCATTGGCTTGAATGATTCTTGTATGAACTTCAGGATGTGATATATGGAGGCAGCGAATGAAGAGTGGGGGATGGACACTCAAATTTAGACCGAGTCTTGATAAGACTTTTCGCAATTGCATTGTTATGGGAGATGCACTCTCCACCTGGAAAAGGGTTTGTGACGGTCTTCAATGGCTGTTTTTAAGACCAGACAGAGTAAGAGTAGGCTCAATCCTCCATAGATACGACACTAACTGTGGTGGATCCAACACGTTCGCTCCCTCGACTCCTTTATACCGAATGGTATCACCAGAAATCCACCAAGTGCCATTTGAAAAGACAAAGAAAAAAAATCACGAACTTCATGAGATTCACCTATTATTATTGTCTCAATCTCTTATAGTGTCCCAATTTCTCATAGTGTCTCAATATCTTCTGTTTGTCTCAATGTCTTCTGTCTCAATGTCTTCTGTCTCAATTTCTCTGTCTGAATGTCTTCTCTCTCAATTTCTTCTGTCTGTCCCAATCTCTCATAGTGTCTTCTATCTTGTCTCACGAATTGCTGAAGGAACTCCGGGGAGTATATGATCTGGCCCTATTAAGAGTGTTCAAAGAATGGAGCGAGGAGACGGAATCACGCTTCGTCAATTTGGGAAACTCGGGAATTTCCTCGAATCCGGTGGGTGTGGAGACGGCACTGGATGCACTGGACCGACTTCCTAATCTGAACTTCCGAGCAATTGAAGATGTGATGTCGTTCACTGAGCCAGGAGATCCCACGCTGCTAAGCCGAAGTCCAAAAAGCCTCTTGTCCTGCACCTTGGCCTGGAAGAGCCGGATATTGCTTGCTGCCCAGAGATTGCTGGTGAAGGCTATGGTATCTTCCTGCACACTGGCCGCTTCTGACCCACCACTAGTAGAATTGCTGGTGCTGACACCAAAACTCGACCATCCGGATGCGAATTTGGTGAACATCGCAAGAGACGATGATATGTTGCCCATGATCGTCTTGTCTCCGGAAACGTAGCTCCGAATGGTGTCTGCACCTGTATATACGTCCCATCCTACCACGCCTGCCAACCACCCCAACGACTCGCTATTCCACGAAAGTGAAAGAGTATGTATGGGTGTTTCGGGCCACAGATCGTAGTGGAGAAACTTCTTATCCTTGGCAACTTTGCTTTGAAGATCACACCGCACTATAGCTTGCGCGACTGCATACAACTCCTCCGCTGTCTTCTCTCCACGTTTACACCAGAGATCGCCAAGCAGCTGCTTCAAAAAAGGAATAAAAATCACCACTATAATATGAAGCAGGCCCGTACCTCCCCAAGTCTCGCTAATCGGTGTTTCCTGTGGCCATTTCTGCTTCCTTTGCTCAGACATCCCTGCGGGAGGCACGGGTGTCAAGGCCCCATCCTCTGCATCCTCTGCACTCTCTTCCTGTATACTGTCCATGGAATCCAAAGAATTCAAAGAATTTAAGGAATTTTGTAAACTGTCCTTGAAAGGAGTCTCGATTTTCTCTTCTTCTCCCTCCAAATTCTCCTCCTCTATTTCCTTGGGTTCTCCCTCTATGGTCTCCACTTCACATAAAGTCGATTGCGAAAAGTAGCACTGCGAGAGGTCCTGCACAGTGGTCCAGATATGATCATACATGGCTTCATTTTCCAAGAAAGTCACTAACAACATTCGAGCCAGAGCGGGGTGTTTGGTCACGGTACTGCATAGAGCACGAAGGAGAAGTGCCAAGAGTTGCGGATGGCTTGGGTTGGCCACAAGAAATTGTTTGGTAGAAAAGGCTGATACCACTGAATTGACTAATGTGCACGCGCGATATGAGATTCCTGCCCCCGGATTAATGTTGGCTAGCTTGTGTCCTGCATGGTCTGTGCCGGGGATCTGGGTGGTGGTGCATGGAATAACGTTGTATAAGAACTCGGTGAGCCTGGGGAGAAGGAATTGCCTGATTGGGAGTGTTGTGTACTTGGACACTGTTTGCGGCGGTGGTGCCAATGTTAAGAGAATCCTGCATATATGCATCACTGCAAAGTCTCGAGTGGAAACAGGGCCTCCCACCCGAAATTCGGGAGGAAACTGCTCCATGAACTGCTCCTGCATGGGGAGGAGAAACTGCCTGTTTAGCGATTCTTTTCCAGAAAGATCCACCAAGAAACAGCTCGCTAGTTTGACCGAATGCGCGTACTCGGGCCGGTCGTAGTATGCGTAGATGTGGTATAATACACAGGGAACCAATTTCACTGCTAATCGTGCCGCCACCAGTTCCTGGAAGTTGCTATTGTTTTCGTAGAGTTCCCGGAGAATGAGCATGGCTGAAAGAGTTAGAGGGCTCGGGTTATGATGCACTTCGGAAGAATCTGTGCTAGAATTACCATTTTCGGCCATAAACGGACTGCGTAGAATTGCCAAAAGATGACTGGCGATAAATGAAAGGTCGTGCGCCGTGCTGAGCCTGCTGAAATGGTCGCTGACCATGTTGATGCTGCTTTGCTGGGATACAAGCTGCTGATGTTGATGTGGGACTGCATATAGCACAGCACTGGTCAAAAGCTGTCCACACATTAACACGTACGAGTGCCGTAACACTAGCGTGGAGCCCAGCAAATTTTCTAGCCCGGAATCACCTCGTGATACACGGCCTGCCCTGCACACAATGTTTGTGAGACTGCAGACAAGCAGACACGTCTTTATCCTTCCCAAAGCGGTGACCAAAAGAGATAAAAAAATATTACCAGTCTGTTTAACCTGACTAGGGGTCTCGTAAAATTGCCTCGATGTAAGCACAAGAAGAAGCCGGATGGTGTCAGCACGGGAAATGTCGCTTTGAATATCAGGGCCTGCATACAGCCCGGGTTTCCCAAGGCCCACCTCCCATATTTCGTCTTCACCAGTACCGAGCAAATTATCCACCAAAGCTCGGATAAGTGCAGGAGCTAGAGCATCAGGAGAAGAAGGGCACGGCTTGAATCTAGAGTCAGGATGATTTCTGGTGTACTGGTTTTTGTTAGCGAACAGCATAGGATCAAAATCATGAACCAAAAATACCCTTCGTTCAATCCGCTCATAATCCGGCATCTCAAACAAAAACGGCAAGATCTTGGAGAGCATCTGGGCGCAGTTCAGGAATATAGAGCCTTTCTGGCCATTGACTAGTGCATTCCCAAGCACATGCACCAAAGTCAAAAAGTTCGGGAGGTTATGGTCTCTCACGGTTTGAATATCGTAAGGAGTTAGTAGGTCAAAAACGTGCAGGGCTGCCGTAGGCCACAGCCAGAACATGTGCCAGTAGTCAACATCTTCTTTGAGGATTAGTCTGCCCTGACCAAGCTTGAAGAAGTGATTTTTGAAGTGGATTTTTTCCTCAGGCGTCTTCATGGCGCCACACAGAACTCTCACGGGTTATGCACTGGGGTATTCTAGGGGAAAATGGTCCGGGGATGTGGGGTAAGAGCTGGGATAGATGAGCTCAGATAGTTGGGAGTTTCCAGTGAATGCGATATGCGGAGCACGTGACACGAACTGGTCATACCATATCTCCACCTAAATAACAGCATTATAATATTTATAAATGAGTTTTGGATATTTTTAGATGATATATAGTGATTTAGGTTTGGTGTCCTGTACATAGAGTTTATAAAAAATACATATGGTGCTGTGGTGAAATGGTATGGTTTGCTGTACTGTGAGGGTACTGTGAGGGTACTGTGAAGGTACTGTGAGGGTACTGTGAGGGTACTGTGAGGGTGCTGTGAGGGTGCTGTGAGGGTGCTTGCGATGGTGGTTGGATTTGTTGAGCGTTACCGTATACCAGTTGGTATGCAGGAACCGTTACATAGTTGGACTGCAATAATTCTCTCAATTGAGTGACTTGGGTA
>NLAO01001821.1:0-14990 GCA_002370835.1 Metschnikowia continentalis | reverse complement strand
GTAGAGTAACGTAGAGTAACGTAGAGTAACGTAGAGTAACGTAGAGTAACGTAGAGTAACGTAGAGTAACGTAGAGTAACGTAGAGTAGAGTAGAGTAACGTAGAGTAGAGTAGAGTAGTCTATAGACTAGACTTATACAGAAGAGCATTATCCATATCCATCATTGAATATCTATTCAAACATCTACGGCCAGAGGTAAACCAAGAAGCTTCAAGGAACCAGACCCACGAAAGAGCTTCGTACTGCTAATAATACCATGGAATCCCATACTTCGCCTAAAGGAAACACTTCTAGATTGTTTATCTATCTTGATAAGACTATGAGATCTGTGTTGTATGACTCTTCCACTTGACTTTATACCATGGTTAATCTATGGGCCATCTGATATGAACTGTCATTGCAGATAAGATATCAGATCTTCTGGTTATATATAGATATGGACTGGTGTAGACTAGAGTAGACTATTGTAGTGTAGTGTAGTGTAGTGTAGTGTAGTGTATGGAGAGTAGACTATAGAGGCGAGAATAGATGTACCAGTCAATTATAAGTAGTAGTATTAGTGGTGGTTTCTAGCACTAGTCAGTAGTCATAAGTAGCAGTATTTATAGTCAGTAGTAGTAGCCAGTAACTGTCAATTAGTAGCAGTGATAGTAAGTAGAGAGTAATAGTCCTAACTTGTAAAGTAGTAGTAGTAGTAGTAGTAGTAGTAGTAGTAGTAGTAGTAGTAGTAGTAGTAGTAGTAGTAGTAGTAGTAGTAGTAGTAGTATTTAGTCGTTCTAGTGAGTAGTAGTAGTAAGAGTAGTCCGTTCTAGTGAGTAGTAGTATTAAGAGTAGTGGTAGTACTAATAGTGAGTAGTGAGTCCACATCCAGAGACCCGTAGGTGGCAGCCTCAAGCAGGTAAACCAATAGCTACCAAACATGTATCAGCACTCTATTCACTGCTTTAGCTCTACCGTTAACTATTCAAGTAACATCGATTCCACTTTTAACTATAGAGTATAGACGTATAATATCAACAGGGTGCTACCTGTAATCAGTAGTCAGTTCAGCAGTCAGTACTACAACTGACTACTAGTACTATTAATAGCAGTAGCAGTACTCAGTTCTAGTGAGTATAGTAAGCAATAGTCAGTGGTCAGAAGTACTAGTACTAATGTCTGTAGTAATAGTAGTCTGAAGTAATAGTAGTCTGTAGTAGATTCTGGTTAGCTCTGATTCCTCTTTTAGAAATCATCAGCAAATACACTACTTAGGTGTCAAACGTGGTTATAAGAATACATACCAGTAGTAGCAGTAGCATTAGCCAATTCTAGAGTACAATAAAGCAGTCAGTAGTCAGTAGCTAGTAGTACTATTAGTGAGATCTAGTAAAAAATATTCACCAATAGTCAGTAGCCAGTAGCCAGTACTAGTCAATTCTAAAGTATAGGAATTAGTCAGTAGTTAGTAATGAGTAGTCAGCTCTAGTGAGCAGTCAGTGGTAGTCAGTAATAGTAATGAGTAGTATTAGTAGTGCCTAGTAGTAAGAATAGTAGCAGTAGTCAGAAATAGTAGTAGTCAGCTCTAATAAATATAGTAGGCAATAGTAAGGAATAGTCAGTAGTGCTAGTGAGTGGTACTAGTGAGTAGTCAGTGGTATGGTAGTAATAGTCGGTGGCCAATGGGCTCGGTGAGTATCATTGTCCAAGTGGATGAGATATTTCTTATTGTACTAGTCTATGTTGGACACGGTCTTGTATGCTAGAGACGAATACTTGACACCCTACACTGGCTAGTGTAAGTGGTAGAACTATAAGTATCAGCGAGATATGAATACTGTAGAGCAGTGGTCTGAATACTGTTCTAGGGGGTACTACTAGTCAGCAATAGTCTTTAGGTAGTAGTTGTAGTAATACTAATCCTAGTAGCAGTAGTAGTATTAGTGCCAGTAGTACTCTTAGTCAGTAATAGGTATAAGTATCCAAAAGCATTAGTACTAGTACTAGTAAGTAGTCAGTAGTAGTACTAGTGAGTAGTCAGTAGTAGTACTAGTGAGTAGTGAGTACTAGTACTAGTACTAGTAATAGTAGTAGTCAGTAGTAATAGTAGTAGTAGTACTAGTGAGTAGTCAGTACTAGTAGTACTAGTAGTACTAGTAGTACTAGTAGTACTAGTAGTAGTAGTAGTAGTAGTAGTAGTCAGTAGTAATAGTAGTAGTAGTAGTAGTAGTGAGTAGTCAGTAGTAATAGTAGTGAGTAGTCAGTACTAGTGAGTGGTACTAGTGAGTAGCAGTAGTAGTATCAATCTTAATCTCCCCTCTCTACTCCTTACTAGTATTAAACTTCAGAGTGTTCTACCGATATGAAAAGTAGTAGTGCTCATAACCAGCAGTATATAGTGCGCGGTGCTTCATCTCTCTCACCACAACAGCTACTGATGATCTGTGCCTTATCCGGGCAGCTCGCCACCACGCCCGTTGTTTCGCCCAAAAGTGGGGCTGTATTTGAAAAGAAGCTCGTGGAGTCGTATATTGCGACTGCAGGCAAGGACCCCATCTCTGACCAGCCCATGGATGTGTCGGAGCTTATTCTGCTTCGCACTGACCAGCCGGTGCTTGGAGAGGTCAAGCCTCCTGTGTACAACTCCATCCCCACGATGCTCCAGGCATTCCAGAATGAATGGGACGCTTTGGCCTTGGAGACGTTTCTGCTCCGAAAGCATCTTCTGGCTGCCAGGGAAGACTTGAGCCGTGCTCTTTACAAGTACGATGCGGCCGTGCGGGTCATCGCTCGCTTGACCCACGAAAGAGACGAGGCTAGGGATGCTTTGACGCTGTTATCTGAATCCATAGCAACCGCCAATCAAGTACAGAATCATAACGAAGGGAATAATGGAAATGAAAATGGCGTGACTGGGGTAGATACTGAGAATGAGAAGGTGGAGAATGAAAATGGGGAGAATGTGGAGACTGACGTGACTGAGGGGGACGATGTAAATAAGATTCTTGGGGTGGCAAGGGAAACACTCTTTGGGATTCATAAAAAAACAAAGTTCCCTGTGTCCATCTCCAAAAAGTCCACGGTTAGTATCTCTGAAGCTGAGGTGTTGGTGGATGCGAAGACTGAGACATATGCCATAGACGAAAAGTCGATGCAGGCCGTTGTTGCTGGGCCTGATGGAACGAGGGTGGTTACTTTGGCCAATGGTGAAATTTCCAAGACTATTCTGGAAAAATTCCTGCTTTTGCTGTATCTCTCAGGCCCTGGAAATGAGCCTTTTGGTGTGTGCGGCTCGGAGATCAAATTTCTCCACACCAATAAAAGCTTTGAGACTCAAGAAGCTCATGGCCTCTCTCCTCACCCCCTGGAACCGTACTTTGTGGTTGTGGGAAAAAAGTCCTTTGAATTGTGTGGACCAGATGGTCCTATAGCTGGTGTGCATACAGACAAACTCATCCACGCTTCCGATATCCATGTGGACGGCACATTGTTTGGAGTGGCCCACGATCTGAACATTGTGATGTACGATTTGACTTCCCGCCAGCAAGTGTCGGAAATCCCCGTGGAAAAAGGTCATACCGTGACCAAAATGCGCTTTGCTTTTAATGGGTACTGGCTAGTTGTGGCTAGTTCTGGTCTGGAAGCGTCCAAAGTGGTAATTTTTGATTTACGCAAGAATACTATCATCCATACGTTTTCTTTTGGGTCTGGATCAACGGACTTTGTGTTGGACCCTTCGTGTCAGGTGTTGGTGACGGAAAACGGGGGTTCCATGCAGGTGCACCTTTATGCCAAAAAGGGCAAGAGTTGGCAAGAAAACGTTCTGCGCGTGGAAACCACTTTGAAGCTGCTTTCCTTATCTTCTTCTGTGGACCAGTACCAAACCGACCTGGTGTTGAGGGTATGTGGTCTCCAGAACGGCCAGCTTGTGCAGTACAACATCTCGTTCCCATAGATCAGAACCAAACCCAAGAACCAAGAACTAAGAACCAAGAACCAAGGCCATGAAGAGGATAAAGAGGCGAGGGGCTATGAAAGCATGAAAGGTATGGATAATGGTATTATGGATCCAGTGATGAATTCTATTGCTTTCGTGGCCGAGCCTTCAAATCAATCCAGTCATTCCAGTCAATTCTCTCTCTCAGTCAATTCAATCAGGCTTCTAACATTGATGACATCATTTAGCGCAGTGTTAGCCAATGGACCAATAGTCCCAGATACCATGTCTTGGAAGTCCACCAGTATCGACTCACCATCATGACTATATATTATATGTAATAGTACCATCCCGGAGATTCACACTCTACTCTATTATACCCTTTTATTATCTACTGACTTTGCACTGGACTTTATACTCTACTGACTCTGCACTGGACATTATATAGTCTACCGACTCTGTATTGAAAGGTTTATACTCCTTCCACTGTGTACTGCATAGTTTTTTTTTTCTTTTTGATTATGTTCTGGTATACGTTATTCTGGTATATGTTATTCTGGTGAGTCTGTATCGCACTTATTCCAGGTTAAAGAAAAACTGCGAATTACTGCAAACTGCGACCCTACATTATTGTTGGAACATGAGGAATCAGTACAGTGTTTTTCAAAACTATTCAAACCAGCGCGCCAAAATGTTTCGAACTAAGAAGACAGAATTGTTCAAACTAGCGCGGCAGAACGATTCAAACCACACTAACAAAATTATCAAACCAATAATTCAAAAAGTTTCGTACACCCCTAACAAGTTGTTGTATACAGGATAACAAGGAAACCCATTCAGTTCCGTCCGTTTTGACCCTTGATTAATACTACAAGACTTCTGTCCCAAATGTAGTACCATATGGGGCAATCGTTTAGATTTAAGATTTCAGAATATTGAATTCTAATGAAAGTTGGTGTGAAACATTACGCCATTCGGTTTGAAAGACTGCGAAGGGGTATGAAACCTTTTGAATTATTGGTTTGTTCAATTTTGCTAAAGTGGTTTGAATACTTTTGAAAAACACTGTACATCTCTGATGTACTGCATGTTCCATGTGACTGCAGGTAAGCAGGACAGATGAAACAGTGATATGCAGGAACAGACAAGAGTGGACGACGTCCCGCGGAAAAGGGAGCGGGCGGTAATACTAGAAGGACATATAGAATAAGAGACGACGTTGAGTTGAGTATAGCTTAAAAGGAAATCGTTCCAGTTTATGCGTTAGTAGATGACAAATCACAACAATTATTACTGCAAAACGCGAGTACTGTGCTAACCCAAATACTGACTGCAAATGCGAATACAGTGGATCACAGTGGATCACAGTGAATCACAGTGAATACCATAATAAAACATACATTCTTATATGAAGGATATGAACGATATGAACGATATGAAAGATATGAAGGGTTAGAGGAAAAGTTTATGGTGCCTAGTTTTCTTAATTACCTGAAGCATGCATTGATTTTCTTGGGTTAATGTTAGAATTTTTTTTTTTTTTTTGCGACCTGGGGCGTTAACCTGTATTCGCAAAGGGTCTAAGCTTCTAATGGCTTGTCAATGTTGTGGATCGTTTCCAGGAACGATGCCTAAAAGGTTATCTAAGATATTTGAATATGTTCTGACAGCTACTGCTAATAAGTAGGAACTCACCCGTTCAGTTAGTGTAAGTGATGATTGTTTTATCGGGCGTTTTAATATAGCTTATCTCTTAAAGTCGTATAAATGTCTTAATCAATGTAGTTCTTGTTCTTTCAAAAACGGGACTTCTCTGTTGGCCGTTAAACGTCCAGTTTTCGGGCAACTTTTCGGGCAGCTGCGCTCACGTGCTTACTATATGGTTTTGCCTGCTTTCTTAATCTGCTTGCTTTCTTGTCCTTACCGGATAGCATTATACTTCTTGCATACTGTCATCGCTGTAGCCTTCTTGCATACAGTTGGTGTTGATTAAATCTTTGACATGCCTGTCTGTTCCAGATGTCCTGTATCGAGATTCGGTAAATCTCAAGTCTAACAGTTAATAGTCTGGTGCAAATACTAAGTATGAATAGACAGTCATGTCTGAGGGAGATGAGATGATAGGTGTGAAAGTTATCGTTAAAGTTATGAAGAAGCAAGATATTTAGATTCTTGTGATTTGGTGACTTAAGAATATAAGAAGCGTATTAGGTATGGGGAACTAGACCGTGGGCTAGATTTAGAGTGTATCTAACTCTACTTACTACTTACTACTTACTACTTACTACTTACTACTTACTGACTACTGAGTGTTGGTACATCTTGGTGACTGAGTGACTCGACGTACTGTTAGATCCACTATAGATAGTGCTCTACCTATTGAGGTACTAGGAAGTATCTATGCCTGATACTGCTATGACCATTATAAAAGGCCTCTACTCAGCTTCCTACCCAGCCATTTCTTTTAAAAAGTTATATAAGCAGCTCCAATTCGTCCTTTCGAGAAATCATCGGCAAATAAACATAGTAAACAGGGTACCTGACGTAACAGGAATTTAACACGTACTAAATACGACTTGAGATATTCTTAAATTGAATAGATATATACAAAACGTACCTTTTATCATTGGATAACACCTATTACTCACTATTTACCAATTAGTTCTGACTGTTCACTCTTACTATCACTCTCACTGCTCACTTATTACTTATTACTAACTCAATACTGATTGCTTACTACTTACTACTAACTCAATACTGATTGCTTACTACTTACTACTAGCTCAATACTGACTACTTACTACTTACCAGTAACAAAAACACTGACTACTTACTACTTACTACTAACTCAATACTAACTACTTACTACTTAGTCCTTAATATTATAATTACTTACCTGTCAGATCCGCCATGGGTAAACTCACTACCCATTGGTATTTTTAGAGCCTACGAAAGTAGATTAGTCAGCTACTCGCCTCCGAGTCTGACTACTCGTTTCTTTTGTTGGTCGTTTCTTTTGGCACTGAATGACCAATTAGTCATCTCATCGCATCGGCTCATCTCATCACCCTTTTTGTTACTTAAATAGCTCAGGTTCCCCCTTTTGAGGAACCATCAACCAAAAAACATAGTAAACAGAGTACCTGACGTAAACCGGAATTGTCGTTCTTTTCCTTGTTTTTCGGTCTTGTCGGCCTTCTCCTTCTTTTGCTTCCTGGACTCCTTGAGTTCCTCCTTGGCACCTCTCTTCTTTCCCTTCTGGGCCTCATCCTGCTCCACCAAGTCCTCGATCTTGCGCTCCACATCCGACGAGTCCTCCAAGTCTTCAATGTTCATCAACTCATCTTCATCAGGCGTCAAGTTGTACTCTCCCTCGACATCCTCGTAGTAGTCGTCCAATTCATTGGAGTCGTACTCATCAGAATCGTACTCATCCTCGTCATCGTCCGCTGGGTGCTCCACGTAGTTTCCGGAAAGGTGCACGGGGTACGAGCCGGTCACCACAAAGTATACCTTCTCATCTGGGGAGATGGTGAAGTCGAGAGTCTCCTGGAACTGGACTTGTGGGAAGAGAGTACAGAGAACGAACTCCTCGATCTCATCATCCACCTCGGCGTCAGAGTCGGCGTCAGAGTCTGCATCAGAGTCAGATCCATTGCCAGATCCAGCAGAGCCGGCAGAACCAGCAGAACCAGCATCAGAACCGGGATTCTTCTCTTTCTTCTCCTTCTTCTCCTTTTTCTCCTCCTTGTCCTTTTTTTCCGTCTTTTCCTCATCATCTAATTCATCCTCCTCTTCTTCCTCTTAGTCCTCGTCATTATCATCGTCCAGGTCCAGATCCTCAAAGAGTCTGGCCTTCTTCAAGATTCTAGTATGTCTTCTTGCTGACTACTTACTACTTACTGCTTACTACTTACTACTTACTACTTACTACTTACTACATATGTTAGACTCCGGTTACGTCAGGTACTCTAGTTACTATGTTCATTCGCCGATTATTCCTCCAAGGGAGGAATTTGAAGTGTTTATATAGTGGTGCGTGAGGTAGCACGACAACAATAGCGATGAACGCTGGGGCGCAGCGTCTTGAAGTGGCTATTGTTAAGATTGGACAGAGTAGGCTTTAAAATACCTCAATAGGTAGGGCATTACCTATGGTGGATCTAACAACATACTACATACTACATACTACATACTACATACTACTTACTACTTACTACTTACTACTTACTACTTACTACTCACTCTTTAATAAACTGTCACTGACTTCTTACTCACCCTTAAATATGTTGTAAGTACGTCTTATTGACTTTTCATTGATTTACTATTTACCAACTACTACTGACAACTTACTGAAGCAATGAACTCCTACCTTCTTACTATTTAATATTACTTACTACTACGTAATATTACTGATCGTTAGATTCTTGTTGTTATGTCAGGTACTGTTAGACCTACCATGGGTAGACACACTACCCATAGAGGTATCTTTCGAGCCTACGAATGCCAGTGACTCATCCAAGGCACCTTAACCCTTGACTTGGCCTCATCGATTCACCTTACCTCGTGACATGGCGTTCAATCGCCTTGCTTCACTCTCTGGTATTCACTGGCTAGCTACATAACTACTCGGATTCCCACTTATTGGGAATCCATCAACGAATGAACATAGCTCCCAGTATTAGACGTATTCAAGAATCTAACAGGTACTCTGTTTATTATGTTTATTCGTCGATGATTCCTCAGAAAGAGGAATCTGAGCTACTCAAATATTTGACAAGGCGCCACCTAGTTAATCGGTTGTTGCTAGGTTCAAAGGGGAAAAACTCCCCAGATTTCATCCTGGTACCTCGAGTTTATCATATTCCCTCCTGGTACCTCGTACAATGATGGTAAAGAAGTGGCACAATGGAATGGCTTGTTAGGATTAGACAGTGTAGGCTAAAAATACCTCAATAGGTATAGCACTACCTATGGTGGATGTAACAGACATAATACTACTTACTACTACTTACTCTTTATTACCTAATACGTATATAATAGTGACTTGACTACCTCTCACTTCCTACTTCCTACTTCCTTTTCCTTTTCCTTTTCCTTTTCCACTTCCACATCCTTTTCCACATCCTTTTCCACATCCTTTTCTTGCTACCTACTGACCACCTACTTAATGACTTCACCCTCACACTAACTTCACACTAACTTCACACTGACTACCTAATACCAACTGGACCTACTGATCAATGAAATACTACTCACTGTTCACTAAAATCCCCACCTTCTCCTTTATTACTACTTACTACTTACTAATAATATGTTTCTACCATCAATAACCCCACAGGAAATCCACCAACACCTTCGATGTGACTTACCAAATTTCTCCTAGCGACGGTTAATGTGGAGAGACAACCAATACTGTTACAGAGTTGGCTAACAATGAGTAATCAACAAGGTGGGGGCACATACACTGCTACCGACTGTGATGATAGGGAAGAAAGTGGATGGAGCGACAGTTACAAGGAAAAAAAGGTATACAGACTATAGAGAACTCAATGAATCCTGACCACCCACTAATTATTGACTACTGATTATGACTACTGATTATGACTACTGATTATGACTACTGAGTACTGACTTAACACCTAATGACTATTTACTATTTAGTGACTACTATTGTATTTGTTTTCTCTCACTGACTTCTTAGCTACTACTTAATTCCGAATCCCGAATCCTAACTCCTAGATACTTACTACTCACTACTCACTACTTACTACTTACTACTAAATACAAACCACTAAATACAGACTACTAAATACAGACTACTAAATACAAACCACTAAATACAAACCACTAAATACAAACCACTAAATACAGTCTATTTATTTATAAATATAGATGTATGTAGGATGAATGACTAGCTGTCCTATAATGGGTTCCTGCATCTGCCCCGCGGACCACTCCACATTTAACCATTTCCCAGTATCTCACAACCACAACTACCCCCCTCCTCCAAATACTTCCACCAATTTCCTCAACCACCAACCTTCAACCACCAATTATCTCAATCCCAATGTCTTTGGATGCACTTGTGCAGGATTGGCTTGCCATTGACCCCAATCTGCAGTCATGGGCAGAAATCAAGGCTCTTCTTGATGCCAGGGACTACGATAAACTTGGGGCCAAGATGATGCCTAGGATTGCGTTTGGAACTGCAGGACTCCGCTCATCCATGGAATCAGGGTTTGCCCATATGAACGATGTGACCATTATGCAGGCCTCCCAGGGTTTGGTGGCGTACTTGGTCAAGAACAAGCCTTCAAAAGACCTCTCCTTGGTTATAGGCTATGACCATCGCCACCATTCACAGCGATACGCTGAAATTACCGCCAGTGTGGCTTTGGCCTCAGGTTTCCGCGTCTACTATCTCGGTTCAAGCGAAATCTCTGATGAATCAAGAAGTTCAGACCAAAAATTAAGAGATTCAGACCATAAATCTCTTGTCCAAAGTTTCTGCCATACTCCTTTAGTGCCCTTTGGAATTGACCACTATGGAGCTTCTGCTGGTGTCATGGTGACGGCCTCTCATAACCCTGCCAAGGATAATGGCTTCAAGGTGTACTATGGGAACGGGTGTCAGATCATTCCTCCCCATGATGAAGGAATTGCAGCCTGTATTGATGCCAACTTGAAACCATGGACCGATAAGGGCATCTGGGACGTGCAAAGAAACTTTGACCATGGCTTGAAGACTGGGAACTTGGTGCTTGTGAAACCTGAGCTTTCTCAGGTTTATGCTGATGCCGTCAAGACCAAATTGGCTGCTAATTTGAACCCTTCTTTTGGGTTTGTATACACGCCCATGCATGGTGTTGGTGAAGAAATGTTTTCCCGGATATGTCTGGATTTAGGTGTATCGTATCATAGTGTTCTGCAGCAGAGCACCCCAGACCCGGACTTCCCCACAGTCAAGTTTCCCAACCCAGAAGAGGCTGGTGCTCTTGATATGGCCATAGAAAAGGCCCAAAGCCTCGGACTTCGGTTGGTGCTTGCAAATGACCCAGATGCAGACCGGTTTTCGGTGGCCGTGTATACAAACCAGGGCAAATGGCACCAATTGACAGGAAACGAAATCGGCATTTTGTTTGCAACTTATGTCATTGAAGAACTCACTCCAAAAGATCTGCTTCCTGATACGTATCTTGTCAATTCTACGGTGTCGTCGCAACTTTTGGGGGCCATAGCAGAGCAAAATGGGTGTCATTTTGTGGACACTTTAACAGGGTTCAAATGGATTGGAAACAAGGCTATTGACCTTAAGAAAGATGGGAAGTCCGTGCCTTTTGCCTATGAAGAAGCTATTGGGTACATGTTCTCGCTTGTTAACGACAAGGATGGCATTTCTGCGGCTGTGATGTGGATGCGGCTCTACGAGGACTGGTTTGCCAAGGGTGATGTTGACCCAGTTGAGAAGTTAGAGCAGATCTATACCCGTTATGGATGGTACAAGGAGTGCAACGGCTACTACAAGTTACAGGAGTTGCTGAAAACCGCACAGATCTTCGAGCACACCATCCGGGCATCTTACGATAAGCATCCCCTGCAGATTGGCGATTTTACGGTGTTGCAATGGAGAGATTTGACCATTGGTTACGACTCCTCGACTCCCGACAACAAGCCGTTGTTGCCAGTGGATTCAAAATCAGAGATGATTACGGGGCTTCTTCAGAACAAGAGCGGGGAAAAGGTGAGGTTCACGTGTCGAGGGTCGGGAACAGAGCCCAAGCTCAAGGTTTACATTGAGGGTACCTCAAAATGGGGAGGAAGTGAGGCTTCTGCAATTGCCCGCGAGTGCTGGGACACGCTCCGGAATGAATGGTTCAAGCCCAATGAAAACGGACTTCAGGAAGTGGTCTAGTCTGGAGTGTCAGCTATAAACTCTGAGTATTTGTTTCGCCTACTGGAAGATAAGACTTATTGTTTGAGTAATGGCAGAAATGGCCAGGAGTGTCAGAAAAGTCGGTACTGCTCGATTATTGTGTGTGTGTCAGGTATTGAGTCACAGAGTTACATCTCAAAAACCAAGTCACAATAACTGTGTCTTGATTATTGTTTCTCAGAGTCACATCTCGATTGTTACATTCACTTCTTAGAGTTAGGTCTCAGAAAAATTCTTTGTTTCAGGTACTGAGTCTCTAAGATTGTCTCCGAAATCAAGGGTGGTTATGCGAGTCTCAGGAATTACGTTCTAGGAATCAAGTTTCAAAGTGGCATTTCAGAAATTGGTCCAGTGATTGTCTCAATAATTGTGTCTACGAAATGAGTTTCAAGAATATGTCTCAAGATATGTCTATGGTTTGAGTCAAAAAGGAGTTTCCAAATATTTGCCTCAAAAGACGGGTCTCAGAAAAAGTCTCAGTTATTTTTCTAGACTCAGTTATTTTTCTAGACTCAGTTATTTTTTCAGACTCAGAAAAATTGAGCATATTGTTTTGGCACATTATTGGCATATTATTTTGGCATAGTGCGAGAATACAAGTGAATGGCTGAGAATTGGGCATGCGACTGGCCCGAGAACAACCCGAAAGTGTCTAGAAAGGCCAAGAAAAAAATCAAAGGAACACCTTCAAATTCAAGATCTCACAAAGTCAGAAAGTTACAAAGTCACAAAGTCCTACAAAGTCCCTCAAGATCCCTCAAAATATAACGAAAACCATTGAGTGAACGGAATACTCGGGAAAGACTGGGGTCCATTTTCGTGGCATAAAGTGTGCATTTCAGCGCGCCGAGATTTGCAGTGCACTTACCCTTGTTTGTTATGTTCACGGGGATCTACAAGCCTACACAGTGAGCAACACACCAAACAAAACCAACCAAATCAGGAAACCCAAAAGGGAAATTCAGGAAATTCAAGCTTCAAAATTTCTAGAAGGTCAACAGACGGAAATCCAAAAAAAAAGAAAAAACAAAACCTCAACAAATCTTCAAATCAAAACTTTAATTATTTCCATTGCTTTGAAGTTTTTACATCTCGGCAGAAGGTGCGCCCGTTTTCTGGAGACGCGCGCCTGCACACACTTACCGATCAAATTCTACCTCGTGTGTTCACTTTTTGGTCCCTCATATTGCATCGGTACTTCGCCATGAACACGCTCAAACGGAGCAAGTCCGATCTTCCAGTGTATGTATACAGAGAAACAGATGACGGAGCCGGAATGTGGAGAAGCCTTGAAACTCCGCTCCATTTCTGCCCTTGGCCGCCCTTTTTTCGGCCCGGTTGCTCGTCCCATACTAACTTCAGCTATAATAGCAAATTCAAGCCCAAACGCCCGTCTCAGGTCACTGCTAAGCGGCTCTGGACCGGGATCGGCCTGCTACTATTTATATTGGCGGTTTTCCGTCTATTTTTCGGCTCCAACCGCCCTCCTACTCCTGTTTCCCAGGATCACAAGGTTTACTCTGTTACGAAAGATGGGGTGACTGAACAAACGCCCGATGTCCACTACGAGGATCCCGAACAGGCTTTCAAAAATACCGTGGAGGTCTTCGATCTTGCTGAGTACCAGGGTGGCAGCCAAAATGATGTGGTGTTGTTTCTAATGCCGTTACGGAACGCCGAACACGTGTTGCCCATGGCTTTCCATAACCTCATGAACTTGACATACGACCACTCGTTGATCGACATTGCGTTTTTGGTGTCGGACTGTTCGCCGGGCGATACCACTTTAGAGACTGTGTTTGAGTACTCCATAGCCTTGCAAAACGGCACGTTGGCCGACGACTTGGTGGCTCTAGAAACCGCCAAACGCAATGCCAACGTCAAGGGAACTAGCGACTTGTACAAGTCGTACATGGATGAAGAGTACATGAAAAACGTGCATAAGGCCTATAACTCGCCGGAGCTGTACCATGCAGGATACCGGGTTCCGTTCCGGTCTGTTTCCATCTATGTCAAGGATTTCGGCCAGGTTATTGGCCAGGGCTTTTCCGATAGACATGCTGTCAAAGTACAAGGGATCCGGCGGAAGCTCATGGGCCGGGCTCGGAATTGGCTCACGTCCAATGCCCTCAAGCCTTACCATTCGTGGGTCTACTGGCGAGATGTGGACATTGAAACGTGTCCCGGGTCAGTGATCCAGGACTTGATGAAACACGACTATGACGTGATGGTGCCCAATATCTGGAGGCCGTTGCCCACCTACTTGGGCGGCGAGCAACCCTACGATTTGAACTCGTGGATCGAGTCCGAGCCTGCTCTCGAACTAGCACAGAAAATCGACGAAGATGATGTCATAGTGGAAGGTTACGCTGAATACCCTACTTACCGTGTGCATTTGGCCTATATCCGAGACCCCAACGGTAACGTTGATGAGGTGGTGGACCTAGATGGAGTGGGAGGAGTGTCGATTCTTGCTAAGGCCAAGATCTTTCGGCAGGGAGTTAACTTTCCTGCATTCACGTTCAGGAATCATGCTGAAACAGAGGCTTTCGGCAAGCTTGCCAAGGCCATGGGCTTCCGCGTGGGAGGCTTACCGCATTATACCATATGGCACATTTTCGAGCCCAGTGAAGACGACTTGAAACACATTGCCAAACTTGAAAGGCAGAAGAGACGGAAGAAAAGTCGTTCGTGAACACTAAACGAAAATTAGAGACGCCTTAGTCGTTGTACACGTACTGCTCTTGTACACGTAATGGGGTGAATACTGAATGCAATAGAATTGTGAGGACTGTAAGAACAACAAGGATAATAGGGGAGAATTTAAAGGCAATGAAGAGTAATCTAGAGAACATACTTAAAAGATAGAAAAAAAACATTTTCAGTAGGAAGGCAGGTTTTGTAATCTACGTGGGGCCGTTGGCCTCACTCAGAGATTGTTCACATCCATTTTATTCATCACGATAAATGTTAAGCCGGAGGAATCGAACCTCCGTCTGGCTCGCTCGCGTGCGCGCGCAACCAGCTTGGCCACAACGAAATAGATCGAAATGTTAGAATTATGATGCGACCTGGGACGTTAAGCCTGTATTCGCATGAGGTTATAAGCTTCTAACGGCTTGTCTATGGTTATGGAT
>NLAO01001819.1:0-13176 GCA_002370835.1 Metschnikowia continentalis | reverse complement strand
ATTCTGTCTTCTTGGTTCGAAACATTTTGTCATGCTGGTTTGAACCATTTTGTCGGACTGGTTTGAATAATTTTGAAAAACACTGTAATTTGAGTAAAATAGTGAGTGAAATAGTGAGTGTGGAGTGAGCATAAAAAAGTGTGTACAGTGTTTTTCAAAATTGTTCAAACCAGCGACAAAATGATTCGAACTAGCGCGACAAAATGATTTGAACCAGTGCGACAAGACGGTTCAAACCAAGAAGACAGAATGGTTCAAACCAAATGTCATAATGGTTCACACCAACTTTTATTAAAATTCAATATTCTGAAATCTTAAATCTGGGGGATTGACTCTTATGGTACTAAACTTGGGACAAAAGTCTTGCAGTATCAATCAAGGGTGAAAAACGGACGAAACTGAAACTGAACTATTTTCCTTGTTATCCTGTATACAACAATTTGTTAGGGGTTATATAATCATTCATTTTATTCTTACTAAGCAAAGAAGTATATAAGAAATTACACGAGCCCCCGTATCCACGATTGTTTTATACTAGTTACTCTTTAAGTCTATTTGAACTAGTGTAGTGTAATAAGTGTATTAGTTTTGTAAAATTGGTTTGAAAGACTGTGCTGTGCGAAAGGGTACGAAACTTTTTGAATAATTGGTTTGTTTAATTTTGCTAGTGTGGTTCGAAACATTCTGTCGCGCTAGTTTGAATCATTCTGTCGCACTGGTTTGAATCGTTTTGAAAAACACTGTAGTGGTGAGTGTTGAGCGAGTGAGTGTAAAAACTGAGTGAGTGTGGAAAGACTGAGTGATTAAGCACTGCGTGCGGTTTCCTACACCCAGTGTACAGTGTTTTTCAAAACTATTCAAAGCAGCGCTGCAAAACGATTTAAACCACACTAGCAAAATTAAACAAACCAATTTCAAAAAGTTTCGTACCCCTTAGCACAGTCTTCCAAACCAAATGGCGTAATGTTTCACACCAAGTTTCATTAGAATTTAATATTCTGGAATGTTAAATGTTAAATCTGAAATCTGGAGGATTTCCTTAAATTTACTACATTTGGGAGTTTTGCAATACTAATCAAGGGTGAAAAACGGACGGTACAGAATTGGTTTCTTCATTATCCTGCATATAACACATTGTTAGGGGTGTACGAAACAATTTTTTTGAATCATTGGTTTGAATCATTTTGCTGCTCTGATTTAAACCATTTTGTCTTCTCGGTTCGAAACATTTTGCTACACTGGTTTGAATTATTTTTAAAAACACTGTACTATGTATTATCATGTTTCTCTACACTATTAAGTACGTCACGTGACAAAGTCTCCCATAATTCCAATTTCCCATCATATTTCATCAGCGTTACGAGTCCAGAAGTGCTTGGGAAAACGTACACTTTGGGTTTATACTGACAAAAGCTGTGGAATTTACGGGCACTTGTTCCTGTCTGGAGCCCCCATTGAAACCCGGCGACATTGTCGCCCATGTACCGGCAAAATGTCTCCCAGATGCCTTTGCCTATAAAAACAAGAAATGGGGCTTGGCTTTGGCGGAATTCGGAAAATAGCCGGGGCACCCCGTCTAACTTTTCCTGCAGAGAGAGCTCCTGCGCCTGCTTCGTGCACCTTAATACCAAATCAGTGAATCCAATTCCAAATTCAATGAGCTGATAATCGTGTATGGGTTTGGCATGACACGTTCCAGAGTCATCAAATATCTCATTATAAAGTTTTCTTGCTTTTTCCAGAAGTTTATCTCGATGTTTTAGTGCCGTACTGCATATAGTCAGGGCGTTGAACAATCGCCAGAATAAATTTGTAGCATGGGCGTAATGGTGCTGAGTTTTTGACGACTGCACACCAGGGTTAAAACCTATAAACACCACTGTAAGATTTTCCTGGATCGAGGGTGCAAGATCTGCAAGGTCCAGATATTCCTTCGGTTCTACCTTTAATCGTTTACGTCCCAGTTCTTCTGAACGCAAACTGGGCTTCTTTGGACGTAGGCTGAGCTTTACATGCAGCTCATTTTGTACATTCTTTTCCTTCTTTGCAGGCTTGCATACCTGCCCCTCTTCCGTGTGCTTATAGGACTGTATGATCTCATGGAGCCTCTCCGCCATGCAGATTAAGAAGGCAAAATTCCCCAACTTAAGGCGCGCGCCGGTATGCAGGCCCCACAATAAACATCATCGCATATCAACACGTAAACATCATCGCAGACCAACACGTAAACACTTTTGACTCCATCCATTCGTCTACTACTGGCTGCTATCCACCACATTCCCCGCTGAAACTCCTTTGATTTCTGTGTGCTCCTGCATCCAGAAATACTAGTTCCCCACTCTCCTTACATCTCCCTACATCTATTCTCAATCCACCCCGATCTTCCATAATGAACACACACGTGCCGCCGTCGGACCCCATGAACCCAACCATGGAAACTTCCACGCCGGTTAATCCCTCTCAAGCTCAATTTGCCTCTATTCAAGAAGATCCTGCATACAGCGCACCCTCTCTGAACACTCTCCGAATCACCGAAAATAGTTCTCCGATTGCCCTTAATAGCGGCCCGGGATGGACTCTGGTGGCTACTGCTTATGAAAGTGCTTGTCCTGGAGGCCTGACCGTCAAGAGAACTGGGGGTCTTGCACACAACCCCGATTTTTACACCGTCAGTGAGTTTTCCGAGCGCATGCCGGCCCAAGTGGCGACTATAAAACGTCCTGAAAAGACTTCATTCTCTAAGAGTGATGAAGTAAGCTCAGGGGCTGGGCGTGTCTATACCGGGCGTTCTGTGCAGGATTACTTTTGGGATCCTCGGACGCCCTACATTCTTCTGCTATACCTCCAGCTCTTTTTCAACATCGTTATAGTGTCGCTGGTACTTGTGCTACTATACAAGTTCGTTACCACGGTTCGGGCCGACGTGCATGGAAAGATGGAAACTTATACCCTGGATGCAGTCCGCGAGATCTCTCGCTGCCTGAGAGAGTACTTCCGCAACAAGTGCTCCCTGGAAAACAGAGCCCCTGCACTCGAACAGACCTGCATGGTATGGGAGAAATGCATGAATCGTGATCCACAACAATTGGGCCGATCCCAGATCACCGCAGAGACGTTTGCACAGATAGTGGACGGATTTTTGCGCCCTATATCGTGGAAAGCGCTCGTTTTTTTCACTCTTTTGACACTAGGAGCTTTAGTGGCCACCAACATTGGATTCGGAAGCTACCGGAAATATGCTAGAGATGACAAGGGACGGGTAGCGTGGTTAGAAGAACAACTCCACACGATGCAGGAAGAGCTCATGTCACGTGAGCAGACACGTGATCCACTAATTTCACGAGAGCACGTTCTTGCGGCTAGCACCCCATTCCAGCAGCCAACTGCAAGGTTTCTCAATAGTAGTATGTTCGCCAACGAGTCCCCGCTTTCGGGAAAAGAGAGGCGAATGTGATAACCGATTAGATTGGCTGCAGGATATCAACTTTATCTGCAGGTCCACGCGCCATGCATTGCGCACCCTTGAGATCATCTGCGCACGTTTAAGATCAGCTACGCACCCTTAAGATCATTCACGCAAGATTGAGTCTTTGCCATGCACCCCGAAGCAGCCAAAAAGGTGGTCAAACGGCAGTACTCACGCAGTGGCTGCATAGAGTGCAAGCGACGCAAGATTAAATGCAACGAGGCCAAGCCCGCCTGCGCTAACTGCATGCGAGTCGAAACAGAATGTGTGTACCCTGATCCCAGCCAGCGGAACAAGAACCGCAAGAGACGGACCCCCAACTCCGGAATTCTCGACTCCAAGTTCCTGCTGCCCCTCCCTCTTCCTACACAAAACGCATTCCTTGACTTCGACATGTCCGTATTTGAAAACATCTTTGATGACGCCAATACTTTAATCCATGGAGTAGTGGACTACGAGAACCAGATGGTCAACCCCGCCACACTTTTCCAGGAACCGCATCTGGATCTAAAGCCGTTCCACTCGAATATTATTCTCAACGAAATGCCCAACGACATGCAGGACAAAAAAAACTTCCTTTTCCTAGACGAAAACGAACTACAGAGTTACTTGGAGGACCCCAGCCTTGACTTCTATACCGGCCAGGCCCATGTCGAGCCGCATGCATCCACAGAACAACAAAAGAGTAACCGAGAGCTTGTGGAGCTCATCATTGATAAGTATAAGTTGGGTGCGGATGAGGTACATTACTTCCGGGACTTTGCTTTGGGCCCAGGGTGTGCATATTTCTTTCCTTTTGCTTCCAATTGCGAGGAGAATGAGGTCATGAAGGTACTTTTAGAATATTGCCAGTATTTGAAATATATGGTGTATGCTATGATGGCTGTGAGTGCCCTGATGAAATTCCTGCATATGCGCAATGACATTGATGACAAGTGTCAACGGAGATTTACAGCTATTTGCATGCGCTTGCTTGTGCAGGTATTTACTGATCTTCGGAGTAATGTATCGTCTTTATGGAACGTGGAGGGCCTTATCTTAACCATCTTGCTTCGAACCATGCTTTTTTCCGACATGACTGTGGTGGATATGCTGTGGCTCCTGCACCTAGACGAGGCAAAACAACTTCTTTTGAAGTACAACCTGTTAAAGGCGCAGACCCTGCTTTATCGACCGGATCTGCCCGGAATTACTGTCGCTAAGCAGCTCTTTTTGTGCTATGATTGGTCCAATCGCATAGGGCTGCCTGTAAGCAATGTCAAGCCGAGCGACGCTCAGGTTCTTCGGGATTTATGGGAATATTCGGATACAGACCAGAACTCGCTTCGCGCTTCGAAAGATGCTCTCATCCACCTTAAAGTGCTTGTTCCTGCACAGAACAACGTCTGGTTCAATCTCTTCAACGGCCTCACGCCTGCACATGAGCGGGCAGTCCATGAGTTCTACAAGGTTTTCGGCCAGCTTAATGCTGCCAATATGGTCGAAGGTGCTGATGATGCCAAAGCCCCAACAGAGTTTAAGACCCAGGCTTCACCCGCGGCTATATGCAGGCTCATGTCGCTTCTCGACACTGCTCTCCAGCAGAGCGTCGTTCCTGGGATTTCGGATGAAAACCAGTTGCTCATACCGCTCGATAACCCGGCCCACCCCTTGTACCCCGATATTTCGCAGCGTATCGTTTTGCCCAGCTCTGCATATGGTATAGACACCAAATCCGGCCAGTACTACTCATGGTGTGACGCTGTGCTGAAGGGACATGTCTATTTTCTTTACTTGAAGCTCCTAACATGTAAGGGGCTTCTCTACTTACCCCGGAGCCATCCGTTGATCAAAAATTTGGTTCGAAAGATCATAGGGTTGATGTTTTTCGTGAAAGAAGCTCCGGAATCTGCCAAAGGAAAGTACCAGCTTTGTGAGAGCTCGTTTGACTATCGAGCGATCATGATCCAACTTCCTCTTCGCCTTTCAATTGCGCTTACGGATGAAGAGGATGATTTTGAGAAGTTGGAGCTCTTTTTCCGAGGTATGGTCAAGCTAGGGTGTGGCAGTTGTACTCTTCCCTTAGAGAATATCCAGAAGAACCGGGAAGAGTCGAAAATACGGCGGCAACGGGCGACACAGGGCCTCAGCGACGACCATGAGCTCAATTACCGTGCTGATACGTATTTTTATTAGGATTGAGACTTAATTCTGTACATAGCTTGATCAATATGAATATCGCAAAAGTTTTCGCCGATGATTTGGGCGTGTGGGGGGCCCAGAATGCATAATCTTAGATGAGTGCAGCTTTCGCAGCATTGTGCGAGCTCAATGCGGTAAACGCAAGTGGATCTGATACATGCAACTCTGAGCTGCATGCTGCGAAAGATCATCTCAAAATCGCCTTTAAATGCACAGTGTCCGCCCCAATTACCCCAAGACCTCATTGGAATATGACTAGCCCCAAAGGCATACCTAGCATCTTTCGCTATGCCAACTCTTCCGATATCCCTTATGTGGCGGTAGGGTCTGTCTTCGTCATTTTGGCTGCTCTAGGCTCTCCTGTACAGACATTTATCTACGGAAAAGTGTTCCAGAAGCTTGCCCACTTCTTATCGGGCCAATACGCAAGCCCTGGTGCTTTTAAGAAAGAAATCCTGCATTTATGTGGACTTATTATCTCTGTGGGTGCCATAAGATTGTTCTTCTCGTGGGCAGGTATCATGGGATGGCTTCTTGTGGGTGAGAGAACACAGCGCCGTGCCCGTTTGCGTCTATTTGACTCACTTTTAAAGCGTGATACTGAGTGGTTCTTGAAACAACCCAATTTGGTTGGCTCGCTTACTGTGGTGTACAGGTGTATTGAGGAAATCCGGAGTGGAGTGTCTGAAAACATGGGATTGCTCGTGCAAACTTGTGCATCGATAGTGTTTTTCTTCTGTCTGGCAATGTATGCCCTGTGGTCGCTTACACTTATTGTGGCAGCAGTGATTCCCCTTATGGTTACATCCAGTTACGTCTTTGGACGCATGATCAGTAGCTTCGCACAGCAGGAGAATCGCTTGTGTGCAGGTGCGTCTAAAGTGTTGGACTGGTGTTTTGCCCATCCTGACGTTATGCGTGTGCTTAATGGCAAATTGCTTGAGATGAGGACTTTTGTGAAGTTGATTGATAAATCTGCTCAAAAATTTCGCCGTCTTTCCGCCGCTCTCAATGGAAATTCGGCTTTCCTTAAACTTCTAGGCAATTTGGTGGTCATGGCGGCTCTTCTCTTTGGAAATTTTTTGGTTAAAAAGGGGAAAGTGCTGCTTGGGATGGTGGTGACTGCATTCAGTTCGTGTCTTTTGTTTGGAACTTCGGTGTCATCAGTTGCAGACATTCTACTGCTTTTGAATAAGGCCCACGCTGCATGCAGGACCATAGATACTCTGTCGTGCTGGGGCACCCAACCCGAGGCAAACGAGGTTTCCGAAAAAGTTCAATCCGATGCAAACTCTCTGGATGAATCCATCCACAGTTCTGGCAAAGAATTTGTGCATACCACGACCTTTCTGGTTTCCGAACCTTCTTCACCTGAAACTCAGATGACCAAAGAGACATTCTCATCAACATTTTCGTCTCGGAAAAGATCTTGGCCCCAAAATTTGCAGTCTCTCAGTGTTCGTGGCGTCAATTATGGATATGGCAATGCAGGTCACGTGGTGCGGGACATCAATGCCCAGTTTTCTGCCGATCAGCTCAATTTCATTGTGGGGCCTTCGGGATGTGGCAAATCTACACTTGCATGTATTCTTGCTGGCTTTTTGCATCCTGATTCCGGATCTGTGGAAGCAAATGGCATCGACTATAATGATATGCCACGTGACCAAATGATACTGCACATAACGTTGGTCGAGCCCCATGCCGTTGTTTTCTCTCGTTCTCTTCGCCAAAACTTGGAGCTTGCTTCTGTGGATTTGGATAAAGCTCTTTTGGATGAAGCCTGTTCCTTTGCTGACTTGGGTGAGTTGCGGGACCTTCCTGTTCTCATTTCCGAGAATCTCTCCGGTGGACAGCTCCAAAAAATCAACTTAGCACGTGCTTTTGTCCGGAATAGCCCAGTATTAATCTTGGACGAAGCTTTGGGTTCCATTAACAAAACTACCAAAACGGCGATTTTCCAGCGGCTCCGTCAATGGAGAAAAAACAAGTTGACAATTTTGGTCACGCACGACCACTCAGAAATCCAGTCCTATGATCATGTGTTCCACATGGATGGTGGTATAATTAGTGAAACAAAACAAGAATGGATTGCTGACGAGCCTATGGAAGTGGAACTTGCAGGACTGGTTCCAGAAACGGAGAAAACGGAATTATCACGTGACTATGACTATATGCACAACCCGGTTATTTTGAAGGATTTGGAGGCCAGTGGCACTCCCGAACCTACCAAAACAATTTCGGCCAGCTTAACTACTCTTCTCCGGTTTTGGTACAGTACCCTGGATAGCAAAGTGCTTGTTTGGGTTGGACTCGTGGGGTCCTTGTGTGCAGGAATACTACCACCAATTCTCTCATACTGTTACTCCAAGTGCCTTTCAGCGATTGTGGCGCTGAGTGTTGCGCGGGCAGTGGATGTGGTGGATGTTCCTGCAGAGTCCATGCCGGCTGGTAGCTCCCTGCAGAAAGGCCTGCACTCAGTGACATTCTGGGCGCTCATTATCGTGGCGGTGGCGGTGGCGGAAATGGTGATTGAGTTTGCAGCCAAAATGTCGCTCGACTGCGCCGCTGAGCAGTGGGTTGTGCACCTCCGCAAAAAATGTCTCCATATCATCAACAGGCAGGATATGTCGTTTTTCCAGACCCAGAAGCTGAACGACCTCAATACATTGCTTCTCAATGATACTCGTGACTTGCGTCACTTGGTGCTGGAGTTCTTGTCGGGTTTACTTTTGGTCGTGTCCCTCACAATTGTGGGAATTGTATGGGCCGTTGTGATTGGTTGGAAATTGGCTTTGGTAGGCGTGGCATTTATTCCGCTTATTTTCGTGGTCACTATTATTTACGGGATTGTGCTCCAGAAATACGAAACTGCTTACAAAGACGCTGTGGCAGCAGGGGAGAAGTTTGCACATGAAGTCGTGGTCGGGATTCGAACCGTGCACCTGTACGCGCTTTTCGAGGCCATGACACGTGACTTTGAAAAACACCTTCACACCATCTACCGGTATGGAGTTTTTCGGGCCTTTTCTGGTGGTTTTGGGGTAGCTCTTCTGGAGTTCTGTACGAGTGCAGCGACGGGAATTGTTCTCTACTTTGGTGTGGCGTTGGTTGGAAGCGGTGCTTATGTGCAGGAACAGATGATTCTGGTTTTAACCATGTTAACTTTCACGGTGACCAGTGCTTCATCCATGGCACAACTGCTTCCTGAGATATCTCGTGGCCAACGTGCAGGTACTTTAATCATGCAACTTCTTGCATTGGCCGAACTGGCAGCAGAGGAGCCCGTGTGTCCTGCAGATATGCCCCAAGGTGCATTGGACGTGAGCTTAAGAGACGTTTGTTTTGCATATCCAAACCGAGAAAGCTCTCAATTCCGCCAGGTACTTCGTGGAGTCTTCCTCGATATTCATGCAGGAGAAACGGTGGCCATTACTGGACCCAGTGGATGTGGAAAGCTGACTTTGGCACATATCGTATCCCGGCTCTATATGCCTGACCGGGGTCAAATCTCGGTCAACAACATTGATGTGAATACCATTGACACGATGCAGTACCGTGATTCAGTGTGTTTGGATCTTCAAGAACCGCAATTTTTTGAAGGGTCAGTCTTGGAAAATTTGACTTATGGTGTGGAAGTCAAAAATGAAGAAGAGATTAAGCACTGTATACAGGACGCCAATGCGGACTTTGTGTTTGAGAGTGAAGCAGGGCTCCAAACCATTATGAAAGGAGGGAAAGGGTTTTCTCTGGGTCAATTAAGGCGTCTTTCTATTGCTCGATCATTACTTCGAAACCCCAAAGTGCTTCTTTTTGATGAACCAACAGCTAGGATGGACGCGGAGTGCATAGAAGCTTTCTTAAGCATGGTCGCACATGAGTCAACGCTCCGCCAATCAAGACCAGATCTTACGGTGATTGTAGTCACCCATGATTCCCGGGTGATGCAACTGTGTGGACGGGTGGTGGTGCTAGATGCAGGTCGTGTTTCTTTGGACGACAATTTCGATAAGCTTGTGGCTGAAAATAAGGAGTTTGTCCTGTACCTAGGCCTCCAAGCCTAACCAGCGCAGCTAAATGAGTCATAGACTTTTGGGATAATATTCTCCAGGCTTTCATTCTATACTAATTATTAATTTTTACTATGAGATTTTAAAAAAATCGAAAAAAGTACAACTTTTTGTAGATTAGACAACACATGTTCCACAACGATAGATGTTGCACGTTAGCACGTACCTTGTAGTACTCAGGAACTGATACATGATTGGATTTCAATCACTCTATCAAATGATAGACTTTGGTAATCATATCTGTCATCTGTCTTGTATGCCTATTGCTATGTAAAGTAGTGAGTCCGTGACTTCTGTTCACAATTGATACTGCTCAGAATAGTGCGGGATCCTCTCTATATAATCTTAGTCCCGGGGACTCCTAAACGATCTTTCTCCTTCATCAATCTCTCACCTACATTGTATTCTCCGAGACAAACTTAGAGTCAGACGAGTCAGACGAGAGCTAGACAAGAACTAGACAAGAACTAGACAAGAACTAGACAAGAACTAGACAAGAACTAGACAAGAGCTAGACAAGAACAAGACAAGAGCTACACAAGAGCTACACAAGAGCTACACAAGAGCTACACAAGAGCTAGAAAAGAGCTAGAAAAGAGCCCATAGAGGCTTGGCTCTAGCTTGTTGAACTTGCAGGATTTCTGTACTTGTTTGGATCACGTGCCGTGGGCACGTGAGTAAGTGAGACAAGTTCATGGTCATACAGTGGGGCATGCAAGGGTTGAATAACACTTGCTGCATGTTCAGATGAGCACATTTCTAACACTGTTCGGCAAAGGGGTCTACGACACCCTACGACACCCTACGACAGGAGTGGAGGAACCCCGCATCTTGGTTGACATAGCAATCAAGATATTGGATACATAAGGAGGGCGTAGTCCGTTCTAGTGAGCGATATTGATAAATAGATCAGTCACGTGAACTCTAGTTCAGTTATCATAGGAATATACCATATGAGTACAGCAACTTCTCTGCCTTACTTAAAGAAGTTGTTAGACAACGGACGCACTCGCAGTCCGGTATACATGAGTGTAAAGGATAACGCTTGACAATATAGACTAGTCCGGCATAAAGGAATGGAGATCGTATTGAAGGCCCAAGGCCGCCCAACATCTGATCGACCAGTGCAGGCTTTCAACATCCACATGGGTAGTACACTACTCATGGCCATTCTAACAGTAATGAGTATTTATTGATAACAAGTTGCGAATTCGCAGTAATTTATGAACAAAGACGAACCCTACATGGACAAATGCAATACAATACAGTGTTTTTTAAAACTATTCAAACCAAAGCGGCAACACAATTAAAACCACACTAGCAAAATTAAACAAACCAATAATTCAAAATTTCGTACTCCTTAGCACAGTCTTTCAAACCAAATGGACAAGTTGTTGTATACAGGATAACAAAGAAACCAGTTCAGTTCCGTCCGTTTTTCACCCTTGATTGGTACCATAAGACTTTTATCCCAAATTTAGTATATAAGAGGTAATCGTCCAGATTTAAGATTTTAGATTTAAGAATTCAGAATATGGAACTTTAATAAAAGTTGGTGTGAAACATTACGCCATTTGGTTTGAACAATTCTGTCTTGGTTTGAACCATTCTGTCTTGGTTTGAATCATTTTATCTGTTTGTGACTGTCTAGGGGTTTCAGTACACCCTCATAAGAATCATTATGAAATTATCCTAATTGATTCTCGGTGCACTCGTTGCTGCCTCTGTGGGGACACACCCAAAGTTACCATGGACAATATTCGCAAAAGTCAATAGTAATCTTGAGCCATTCTCTAGGATGTTTCTTGGAGAAAACTATCAAAATATGAGCTTGCTTACTTATGCAAACCCCCTTGCAAACCCCCTTGCAAACCCCATAAAGTTCTGCAATGATGCTTAATGCACAGTCGGTAATTTGTTAACTTTATTATATGTTATAATGGATTTACTGTTAGATCCTCCATATGCAGGACCCTGCCTATGAAGGTATTATGAAGCCTCTCAGTCCGATTGTTACAATGGTGATACGGCGTTTAGCCATCTATGCACGAAGTGCTGTGATGGTCCTTTCGAACATTCCAGAAACAATACTTCCATTGTTCTGGTGGAGAGTTTTCCGGTGACACGTTTCTCTCAAAGTTATATAAGCCACCTCGGTTCCTCTCTTGAGGAACCATCAACGAATATAAGAAGACAGGCATTAATGTATTAAAGAACATAACATTATAATGGGATTACTCTTATATATATTTTTTTTTATTTAAAGAGTTTATTCAAATAGCGCCCTCTGGGCGACATATAATTCTTTATTTTTTTTATAAATTTAAAGATTAAATATATACTGTCTTAATTAGATATTGATGAAATCGTAATTTTACTTAAAGCTGTATCACGATTATTATGAAATATAAATAAAGCCTTGCTGCGTGTCTCGGCACACCATCTCCCAAATATAAACTAGCAACACCACGTGGACTAAACTTCGAGTCAACTTTCGGCGTTGGTATCTTGGCATATACCAAGGAGCCAAACATTGGTTTCTCCGGCGTAGGTGGATTTGTTTCATACCGTTCCCACAAATCTATTGGACGTTGATACTCAATCGCCCTCGATGGAGTCCAATCAATAATCCTTGCCGCTTCATTGATGGCTTCGGGCCAGAAGTTTACCGGTAATTTGGCATCAGATAGTAAGCATCTGGTCTTGCTCTGAAGTGTTCGATGCATACGTTCGGCCATGCCGTTCGGATGTGACGCCGTGGGAATAGTGTATATTCAATAAAGGAGAAAACATAAATATGGGCCCGCCTTCGGCCGACCGATATAATCCCCGGCTGACAATATGGTAGCTGATAAACGTAATCCTAATGATATAGCTTTAGAACTGTAAGATAAAGTTTCTATTAAAACTAAAACTGCTACTAAAGCTAATGGTGTACCTGTTGGTACAAATAATGAAAAGAAACCTAAACCATGATTTACAAATCCTATTATAGTTAAACCTAATCATAATGTTAAACTTAATGATATAACAGCTACTATTTGGTTTGAAACATTTTGGAAAAACAATACAAATTGTTACGTAGTCCTTTGCACAGTCTTTCAAACCAAATGGCGTAATGTTTCTCACCAACTTTCATCAGATTTCACTATTCTGAAATGTTAAATCTGGATGATTGCCTCATATGTACTTCATTTGGGAGTTTTGCAGGACCAATCAAGGGTCAAAACGGATGGAACTGACAAGTAAGGGGCACGAAACTTTTTGAATTATTGGTTTCTTTAATTTTGCCAGTGTGGTTTGAATAATTTTGAAAAAACACTGTATCCACTAGTCTATGCCCTGCACATAGTATATCAATGACCTGTATCCAATGTTGAACTTGTGGGACATGTGATATGTGTCAACCTGTGAGTGCGGGCAACTGTGAAACATGTTGCCTGCAGGTCAACGACAATACAC